>CAUDMG010001191.1:210000-295000 GCA_958450375.1 Homarus gammarus | reverse complement strand
CCATCCCGCCCACCTGTGTGACTGTTACCTCCCAGCTGCACCATCCCGCCCACCTGTGTGACTGTTACCGCCCAGCTTTACCATCCCCCCACCTGTGTGACTGTTACCTCCCAGCCGCACCATCCCGCCCACCTGTGTGACTGTTACCTCCCAGCTGCACCATCCCGCCCACCTGTGTGACTGTTACCTCCCAGCTGCACCATCCCGCCCATCTGTGTGACTGTTACCTCCCAGCTGCACCATCCCGCCCACCTGTGTGACTGTTACCGCCCAGCTTTACCATCCCCCCCCTGTGTGACTGTTACCTCCCAGCCGCACCATCCCGCCCACCTGTGTGACTGTTACCTCCCAGCTGCACCATCCCGCCCACCTGTGTGACTGTTACCTCCCAGCTGCACCATCCCGCCCACCTGTGTGACTGTTACCTCCCAGCTGCACCATCCCGCCCACCTGTGTGACTGTTACCTCCCAGCTGCACCATCCCGCCCACCTGTGTGACTGTTACCTCCCAGCTGCACCATCCCGCCCACCTGTGTGACTGTTACCTCCCAGCTGCACCATCCCGCCCACCTGTGTGACTGTTACCTCCCAGCTGCACCAATACGTCATCTTATACCACCTCCTGACGGATACGACCTGAAAGAGTCGTACGTCAGTTTTCATCCTTTCGTGATGAAGAACGACAGAAGGCTAATTTAGTTGAGGTATAGTCTGTTCAGTAGAGGTATAGTCTGTTCAGTAGAGGTATAGTCTGTTCAGTTGAGGTATAGTCTGTTCAGTAGAGGTATAGTCTCTGTTCAGTAGAGGTATAGTCTGTTCAGTAGAGGTATAGTCTGTTCAGTAGAGGTATAGTCTGTTCAGTTGAGGTATAGTCTCTGTTCAGTAGAGGTATAGTCTCTGTTCAGTAGAGGTATAGTCTGTTCAGTAGAGGTATAGTCTGTTCAGTAGAGGTATAGTCTCTGTTCAGTAGAGGTATAGTCTGTTCAGTAGAGGTATAGTCTGTTCAGTAGAGGTATAGTCTGTTCAGTTGAGGTATAGTCTCTGTTCAGTAGAGGTATAGTCTGTTCAGTAGAGGTATAGTCTCTGTTCAGTAGAGGTATAGTCTCTGTTCAGTAGAGGTATAGTCTGTTCAGTAGAGGTATAGTCTGTTCAGTTGAGGTATAGTCTGTTCAGTTGAGGTATAGTCTGTTCAGTTGAGGTATAGTCTGTTCAGTAGAGGTATAGTCTCTGTTCAGTAGAGGTATAGTCTCTGTTCAGTAGAGGTATAGTCTGTTCAGTAGAGGTATAGTCTGTTCAGTAGAGGTATAGTCTCTGTTCAGTAGAGGTATAGTCTGTTCAGTAGAGGTATAGTCTGTTCAGTAGAGGTATAGTCTGTTCAGTAGAGGTATAGTCTCTGTTCAGTTGAGGTATAGTCTGTTCAGTAGAGGTATAGTCTGTTCAGTAGAGGTATAGTCTGTTCAGTTGAGGTATAGTCTGTTCAGTAGAGGTATAGTCTGTTCAGTTGAGGTATAGTCTCTGTTCAGTAGAGGTATAGTCTCTGTTCAGTAGAGGTATAGTCTGTTCAGTAGAGGTATAGTCTGTTCAGTAGAGGTATAGTCTCTGTTCAGTAGAGGTATAGTCTGTTCAGTAGAGGTATAGTCTGTTCAGTAGAGGTATAGTCTGTTCAGTTGAGGTATAGTCTCTGTTCAGTAGAGGTATAGTCTCTGTTCAGTTGAGGTATAGTCTGTTCAGTAGAGGTATAGTCTGTTCAGTAGAGGTATAGTCTGTTCAGTAGAGGTATAGTCTGTTCAGTAGAGGTATAGTCTCTGTTCAGTTGAGGTATAGTCTCTGTTCAGTAGAGGTATAGTCTGTTCAGTAGAGGTATAGTCTCTGTTCAGTTGAGGTATAGTCTGTTCAGTAGAGGTATAGTCTCTGTTCAGTAGAGGTATAGTCTGTTCAGTTGAGGTATAGTCTGTTCAGTAGAGGTATAGTCTCTGTTCAGTAGAGGTATAGTCTGTTCAGTTGAGGTATAGTCTCTGTTCAGTTGAGGTATAGTCTCTGTTCAGTAGAGGTATAGTCTCTGTTCAGTAGAGGTATAGTCTGTTCAGTTGAGGTATAGTCTGTTCAGTAGAGGTATAGTCTCTGTTCAGTAGAGGTATAGTCTGTTCAGTAGAGGTATAGTCTGTTCAGTAGAGGTATAGTCTCTGTTCAGTAGAGGTATAGTCTCTGTTCAGTAGAGGTATAGTCTGTTCAGTTGAGGTATAGTCTCTGTTCAGTAGAGGTATAGTCTGTTCAGTAGAGGTATAGTCTCTGTTCAGTAGAGGTATAGTCTGTTCAGTAGAGGTATAGTCTCTGTTCAGTTGAGGTATAGTCTCTGTTCAGTAGAGGTATAGTCTGTTCAGTAGAGGTATAGTCTCTGTTCAGTTGAGGTATAGTCTCTGTTCAGTAGAGGTATAGTCTGTTCAGTAGAGGTATAGTCTCTGTTCAGTAGAGGTATAGTCTGTTCAGTAGAGGTATAGTCTCTGTTCAGTTGAGGTATAGTCTCTGTTCAGTAGAGGTATAGTCTGTTCAGTAGAGGTATAGTCTCTGTTCAGTTGAGGTATAGTCTCTGTTCAGTAGAGGTATAGTCTGTTCAGTAGAGGTATAGTCTCTGTTCGGTAGAGGTATAGTCTGTTCAGTAGAGGTATAGTCTCTGTTCAGTTGAGGTATAGTCTCTGTTCAGTAGAGGTATAGTCTGTTCAGTAGAGGTATAGTCTCTGTTCAGTTGAGGTATAGTCTGTTCAGTAGAGGTATAGTCTCTGTTCAGTAGAGGTATAGTCTGTTCAGTAGAGGTATAGTCTGTTCAGTAGAGGTATAGTCTGTTCAGTAGAGGTATAGTCTGTTCAGTAGAGGTATAGTCTGTTCAGTACAGGTATAGTCTCTGTTCAGTAGAGGTATAGTCTGTTCAGTAGAGGTATAGTCTGTTCAGTAGAGGTATAGTCTGTTCAGTAGAGGTATAGTCTCTGTTCAGTAGAGGTATAGTCTCTGTTCAGTAGAGGTATAGTCTCTGTTCAGTAGAGGTATAGTCTGTTCAGTACAGGTATAGTCTCTGTTCAGTAGAGGTATAGTCTCTGTTCAGTAGAGGTATAGTCTGTTCAGTAGAGGTATAGTCTGTTCAGTACAGGTATAGTCTCTGTTCAGTAGAGGTATAGTCTCTGTTCAGTAGAGGTATAGTCTCTGTTCAGTTGAGGTATAGTCTGTTCAGTAGAGGTATAGTCTGTTCAGTACAGGTATAGTCTCTGTTCAGTTGAGGTATAGTCTCTGTTCAGTAGAGGTATAGTCTGTTCAGTACAGGTATAGTCTCTGTTCAGTAGAGGTATAGTCTCTGTTCAGTAGAGGTATAGTCTGTTCAGTACAGGTATAGTCTCTGTTCAGTTGAGGTATAGTCTCTGTTCAGTAGAGGTATAGTCTGTTCAGTACAGGTATAGTCTCTGTTCAGTAGAGGTATAGTCTCTGTTCAGTAGAGGTATAGTCTCTGTTCAGTAGAGGTATAGTCTGTTCAGTAGAGGTATAGTCTCTGTTCAGTAGAGGTATAGTCTCTTTTCAGTAGAGGTATAGTCTCTGTTCAGTAGAGGTATAGTCTCTTTTCAGTAGAGGTATAGTCTGTTCAGTACAGGTATAGTCTCTGTTCAGTAGAGGTATAGTCTCTGTTCAGTAGAGGTATAGTCTGTTCAGTAGAGGTATAGTCTCTGTTCAGTAGAGGTATAGTCTGTTCAGTAGAGGTATAGTCTCTGTTCAGTAGAGGTATAGTCTCTGTTCAGTAGAGGTATAGTCTCTGTTCAGTTGAGGTATAGTCTCTGTTCAGTTGAGGTATAGTCTCTGTTCAGTTGAGGTATAGTCTCTTTTCAGTACAGGTATAGTCTCTGTTCAGTAGTATCCAATATGGCGGAGGAATGACTGCTGAGACTCTACTACATACTGAATGGAGGAGGAAACTCTTTGAAGAATTTGTTAGGTTCGAGGTTAGGGTTTCCAGCCAAGAGTCCTGTAAAGTTATTTTTTTCCCTCAAGTATCGTTTCCTTGTTTGGGTTTGAGAGGAAGTCGTGTGTGTGTGTGTGTGTGTGTGTGTGTGTGTGTGTGTGTGTGTTTGTGTGTGTGTGTGAGGTCGATGACGGTATTTACGGTTCTTGGGAAAGTTTGGTTCATGATTCACTTATCCTGAGAGTTGATACTGGTGATGTCTGTAGGGACGGCTCGTGACTCTCATGCCTGTTGAGAGCTTGAATGGAGGTGTGACGTGTTGGTGATGTGTTGGTGACGTGTTGGTGATGTGTTGGTGATGTGTTAAGGTGATTTGTTGGTGATTTGTTGGTGATTTGTTGGTGATATTTCTTGTGGTGATGTGTGGGTTTTGTTTGTGCTGGTGATGTGTTGATGGTATTTGTGTTTCGTGGTGATGTTGGTGCTGGCAGTATTTAGTGAATGTGATGTGATGGTTCGGGAGGAGTGTTGTGTTGGTGATGACTGGGCTGGTTACATGCTGGTCATATTTAGTGATGACGTCACCCACAACACATCATGACGAAGTAATTATTCATAAATTCAACTTTACAGGATCATTATACATCATCAAACGGATAACTACTTGGTTCTCACACTGATAAATGGGTTAGTGTTCTGGTAAATGTGGAGTTGTTGAGGACCTGTGTCACCTGCGTCGCGTCACACCTGGACCAGACGCCACACTGACCACATTTACCGCGGTGTGGAGTGTTATCATCTGTCTCCCTCCCTCCCTCCCTCCCTCACCTGCTCCACACGAGGTCGCCAGCTGGCCCGCCCGGGTGCAGGCTGTGGAGAAGATTTACTCATAGCACAAGTATGACGTTGTGTAGCACTGTGTGTTATTTGTGGGTCTGGCACCACGTGTGTAACACCCTGTGGCACCATCTGCAGCTGAGCAGCTCCCCCTCGCTGTAGCAGTATACACATTATCTGCACACCTTCCTCACCATCTGCGTGACAGTATCAAGTCTTATGTGACGCTCTCCATGTTTTATATCGCACAAAACTTCTTTACGGCAGCAGCATAAGAGCGACCACACGTGCATGACCCAAATGCCTCCCCTTTCCTCCTGCCCCCTCACACCCCCAGGCAGCGGAGGGCTCGACGGACAAGCTGCGGGGGGAGGGGAAGGGAAGGCCGGAAGTGTGGTGCTGGCGGCTGTTACCGTCGTAATTTGCCGAGGCAGGAAAGGCTTTACAATGGGATTCTTCGAGGGATAATTTCAAGGTCACGATGATCACTCCACTTCCGGTTGTGTTACCCAGTGAGTCGCGTTTTTTATATCATCAATAGTTGTTACCAGCAGCAGAGGCCACACTAGGGCGGGGGCGTGATGTCGTCTTTTTTGGCGATTGTCTTTTACGAGAGCGGCCATTGCACGTGGGACAATAAAGTGATAAACTGAAACTCAACTCTTCTCTCGTCCATCTGTTTCCGGTGTTGCCATCTGCAGCGGCTACAATAAGCTTGGCGGGGAGGGAGGTGGACGGGCGCCAGTGAACCATGACACCGACCTGAACGGAATTAGATAATGTGGCGGGTTTTGGTGACCTGCGGAGACCAGCTGAGGCGTGGGTGAGATGCTGGCAACCTCCTCACCACCTGAGAGAACCCAACAACCTGTCTGGGTGACTCTCGGTCCCCACCCACCCATTTCCTCCTCCCCGCCTCCTTCTTCCACCACAGTCACTTACCCTCTCTTCTCCTTCCTCTCCCCCCCCACCCCCCCAGCCGTCTCCTCCCCCGCCCACACTTCCTCCCACAGCGGAACAAAGACCTCACTCAGGCCCGGATGTGTCCCTTCTGGCCCCCGCACCACCTGTCTCCCACACCAGGTGAAGACCCTCTCCCACCACCCACCCAGTCTCCCATCCCACTCTTACCACCCACCCAGTCTCCCATCCCACTCCTACCATCCACACAGTCTCCCAGCCCACTCCTACCACCCACAAAGTCTCCCAACCCACTCTTACCACCCACACAGTCTCCCAGCCCACTCCTACCATCCACCCAGTCTCCCACCCCACTCCTACCACCCACACAGTCTCCCACCCCACTCCTACCACCCACTCAGTCTCCCAGCCCACTCTTACCACCCACACAGTCTCCCAGCCCACTCTTACCACCCACTCAGTCTCCCAGCCCACTCTTACCACCCACTCAGTCTCCCAGCCCACTCGTACCACCCACACAGTCTCCCAGCCCACTCCTACCACCCACACAGTCTCCCAGCCCACTCTTACCACCCACACAGTCTCCCAGCCCACTCCTACCACCCACACAGTCTCCCAGCCCACTCCTACCACCCACTCAGTCTCCCACCCCACTCCTACCACCCACTCAGTCTCCCAGCCCACTCTTACCCCCACAGTCTCCCACCCCACTCTTACCACCCACACAGTCTCCCAGCCCACTCCTACCACCCACACAGTCTCCCAGCCCACTCTTACCACCCACACAGTCTCCCACCCCACTCTTACCACCCACACAGTCTCCCACCCCACTCCTACCACCCACACAGTCTCCCACCCCACTCTTACCACCCACCCAGTCTCCCACCCTATCAACAGACGTAAGGGACCTGCTCATCATAAGACTTAGATTTTTACAACAGTTACAGTAGCCAGGTGTCGTTTGTATTCTGATCTGAGTACGTCGTCATCAGAAGGTTATGCCCCCAGCTTATTTAATTTTAAGATTAACAACCCTAACCTTACCTAATCTACTCTAACCTAACCTAAGCTAACCTAACCTAACCTAACCTTACCTAACCTTACCTAATCTAATCTAACCTAATCTCACGTAACCTAACTTCACTTAAGTCCCTTCCTCTCCCAGTAGAGTTACCAGACAAATTAAGGGGTAACAAGTTTTTATTTTATTTACTTAATTTTTTTTTTAGATGTTTTGTATTAGTAGTAGTAACTAAAGGTATATTGTTAATGTAGATTCTTTGGTGTTATTTGGATAAGCTAATGTTATGGTCTAGTTTAATGTTACCTACTCCGGTACATTTGCTTGTTTCCGTTTTGTAGTTTACGAGAAATAGCCCTCGTATAAAACCTTTTGTTCAAGAATGTGGTTCCCGGCTCTATGCATCTGGTGTGAGGTTTCTTATGTGTTGGCGTGTTTTGGGTGAGTCTTATCCTGGCTGAACCAAGGTGATAAGAGAACCCCCTTGTGATAATGAGTCGTTAGAGGAAGGAAGACATGGCGTCGATCCTCCATGATAATACACCCTGTAGGAGGAGGCTCGTGTTATCATCTGTGGCTGTTTATGGCTTAACGGATTATTTATCAAGATAGAGAAAAAAAATGGTGGAAGGCCTGAGGAGGTGGTTGCCAGGTAGAGAGTCTTGATGAGTTTCTTCTAAAGGTATTCGTCAAGCAAGGTCATTAGAGGTCATTAGAGCCGTCACCTACGAAGTTATGGGTTTTATACCGGGCATAGTTGAGGTCCTGAATAAGTCCACGTCTGATGGGTGATGGGAGGAAGCAGTGTGGTGGTGAGGAAGAGGAGGAGGAGGAAGAGAAGGAGGAGGAGGAGGAGGAGGGGGAGGGGGAAGAGGAACTATACTTATCACACAGGAGAGAACACTTATTGTACACACACACACACACACACACACACACACACACACACACACACACACACACATACACACACACACACCTTAGCGGAAGTTCTCAACGTGTATTACATCCCGTCGACGCTCTCACGCCACCACCATCCTCTCTCACCTGCCCTCATACCCCACCCTAGCACTCCTCCTGCCCTCATACCCCACCCTAACACCCCCCCCTCCCCCGGTCATCACCTGCCCTCATACCCCACCCTAGCTCTCCTCCTGTCCTCATACCCCACCCTAACACCCCCCCCTCCCCCGGTCATCACCTGCCCTCATACCCCACCCTAGCTCTCCTCCTGCCCTCATACCCCACCCTAACACCCCCCCCCCCCTCCCCCGGTCCTCACCTGCCCTACAAAGAACTTAAAACATCTCATTAGAATTATTGTCTCAAAAAATATTTAACAAAAGTTCAAGACCTAAAGACCCCTCACCACTCAAAACCTCTCACCACTCAAAACCCCCTCACCACTCAATAACCGTTTTTGCATCGATCAGTAAAAAAAGTTAAAATCATACCTTGAGTCGGTGTTCGTGTGTGTCAAGTGAAGCGGAACACCTTGGCTGGGTTATATCACTGGCTCTGGGGGTGATTAAGTCTGGCTATTGTGGGGTGAATCTCTACTCGTAATATCTAACCTGAGACATCAAATGATAACTTTCACTGCAGCGAAGTTATTTTCTCTCTCTCTCTCTCTCTCTCTCTCTCTCTCTCTCTCTTTGTTGATGGTGGAGGAGGAGATGGTGGTAGTGGTTGTGGTGGTGGTAGTAGTGGTGCTAGTGGAGGAGGCGGAGGTGGTGGTGGTAGTGGTTGTGGAGGTTGTGGTAGAGGAGATGTAGGGATGGTGGTGGTGGTGGTGGTAGTGGTTGTGGTAGAGGAGATGTAGGGATGGTGGTGGTGGTGGTGGTGGTGGTGGTTGTGGTAGAGGAGATGTAGGGATGGTGGTGGTGGTGGTAGTGGTTGTGGTAGAAGAGATGAAGGGATGGTGGTGGTGGTGGTAGTGGTTGTGGTAGAGGAGATGTAGGGATGGTGGTGGTGGTGGTGGTGGTAGAGGAGCTGTAGGGATGGTGGTGGTGGTGGTGGTGGTTGTGGTAGAGGAGATGTAGGGATGGTGGTGGTGGTGGTGGTAGTGGTTGTGGTAGAGGAGATGTAGGGGTGGTGGTGGTAGTGGTTGTGGTAGAGGAGATGTAGGGATGGTGGTGGTGGTGGTAGTGGTTGTGGTAGAGGAGATGTAGGGATGGTGGTGGTGGTGGTGGTGGTGGTAGTGGTTGTGGTAGAGGAGATGTAGGGATGGTGGTGGTGGTGGTGGTGGTAGTGGTTGTGGTAGAGGAGATGTAGGGATGGTGGTGGTGGTAGTGGTTGTGGTAGAGGAGATGTAGGGATGGTGGTGGTGGTGGTGGTAGTGGTTGTGGTAGAGGAGATGTAGGGATGGTGGTGGTGGTGGTGGTAGTGGTTGTGGTAGAGGAGATGTAGGGATGGTGGTGGTGGTAGTGGTTGTGGTAGAGGAGATGTAGGGATGGTGGTGGTGGTGGTGGTAGTGGTTGTGGTAGAGGAGATGTAGGGATGGTGGTGGTGGTGGTGGTGGTTGTGGTAGAGGAGATGTAGGGATGGTGGTGGTGGTGGTGGTAGTGGTTGTGGTAGAGGAGATGTAGGGGTGGTGGTGGTAGTGGTTGTGGTAGAGGAGATGTAGGGATGGTGGTGGTGGTGGTAGTGGTTGTGGTAGAGGAGCTGTAGGGATGGTGGTGGTGGTGGTGGTGGTGGTAGTGGTTGTGGTAGAGGAGATGTAGGGATGGTGGTGGTGGTGGTGGTGGTAGTGGTTGTGGTAGAGGAGATGTAGGGATGGTGGTGGTGGTAGTGGTTGTGGTAGAGGAGATGTAGGGATGGTGGTGGTGGTGGTGGTAGTGGTTGTGGTAGAGGAGATGTAGGGATGGTGGTGGTGGTGGTGGTAGTGGTTGTGGTAGAGGAGATGTAGGGATGGTGGTGGTGGTAGTGGTTGTGGTAGAGGAGATGTAGGGATGGTGGTGGTGGTGGTAGTGGTTGTGGTAGAGGAGATGTAGGGATGGTGGTGGTGGTGGTGGTGGTTGTGGTAGAGGAGATGTAGGGATGGTGGTGGGGTGGTGTGGGTGGTAGAGGGATGTAGGGGTGGTGGTGGTAGTGGTTGTGGTAGAGGAGATGTAGGGATGGTGGTGGTGGTGGTAGTGGTTGTGGTAGAGGAGATGTAGGGATGGTGGTGGTGGTGGTGGTGGTAGTGGTTGTGGTAGAGGAGATGTAGGGATGGTGGTGGTGGTGGTGGTAGTGGTTGTGGTAGAGGAGATGTAGGGATGGTGGTGGTGGTAGTGGTTGTGGTAGAGGAGATGTAGGGATGGTGGTGGTGGTGGTGGTAGTGGTTGTGGTAGAGGAGATGTAGGGATGGTGGTGGTGGTGGTGGTAGTGGTTGTGGTAGAGGAGATGTAGGGATGGTGGTGGTGGTAGTGGTTGTGGTAGAGGAGATGTAGGGATGGTGGTGGTGGTAGTGGTTGTGGTAGAGGAGATGTAGGGATGGTGGTGGTGGTGGTGGTAGTGGTTGTGGTAGAGGAGATGTAGGGATGGTGGTGGTGGTGGTGGTAGTGGTTGTGGTAGAGGAGATGTAGGGATGGTGGTGGTGGTAGTGGTTGTGGTAGAGGAGATGTAGGGATGGTGGTGGTGGTGGTGGTAGTGGTTGTGGTAGAGGAGATGTAGGGATGGTGGTGGTGGTAGTGGTTGTGGTAGAGGAGATGTAGGGATGGTGGTGGTGGTGGTGGTAGTGGTTGTGGTAGAGGAGATGTAGGGATGGTGGTGGATGAGTAGAGAGGAGGATGTGCAAGCAGTATATTTTGTTTTATTAATTTATTTATTTATTTACATGTTTATTTATTCATTTATTTATTTATGTGTTTATTAATGTACAACCCAACACCTGTCATATGTGTAGATAGTTCATCGTATAGTGTAATTAAAAGGTGTATTCTTAAAGTGTAATTGAGATAATGACGTGTATAAATCATGTTGTGTGGTGGTGAAGTGATGGAGGTGTAGAGAGGAATGGTGATGAAGGGGGGGGGGGGTACAATACACCACAACACCACAAACATCCTGAAGATAAACTAAGCTCTATTATATTGATCAATCACCTGACACTCACCACCTGCCTGTAGAAGGACTCACACGCCACCATCCCCCCCCCCCTCCTCCCCAAGTACAAGAACAACACGTAGAAGAGGTGGAAACAAAAATCACAATAACGAAATAATGTTAAAAAAAAAACAAAACCCCTCGAGGACTCAAAACATTCACAGTCATGTCAGTAATGTTGGAATTCACTTAATTTTTGTATTTTTCTGGCTATATAAACATTGGATCTCAGTTATGTTCAGGAGGGAGATAAAACGAGTGCGGGCGCATCTTACACACTGTTCTATGACGTAAGGTTAAAAAAAAATGTCCTCTTAGATAATAGTAGACATCATCCGTGGACCCGCATCCTTCCTTCTTACCCTCAACCCGCAGCCAGGGCCCATTGTCCAGCCAGACTGTTGGTGGTGTCCAGTGGTGCGCGTATCCAGGGTTGGGTGTAGAGTGGGTGGGTGTAGAGTGGGCTGGGTGTAGACAGGGGTGGGTTTAGAGTGGGCTGGGTGTAGACGGGTTGTTGTAGACAGGGGTGGGTATAGAGTGGGCTGGGTGTAGACGGGTGGTTGTAGACAGGGGTGGGTGTAGAGTGGGCTGGGTGTAGACAGGGGTGGGTGTAGAGTGGGCTGGGTGTACACGGGTGGTTGTAGACAGGGGTGGGTATAGAGTGGGCTGGGTGTAGATGAGTGGTTGTAGACAGGGGTGGGTGTAGAGTGGGCTGGGTGTACTTTGGGATGGATGTAGACAGGGATGGGTGTACGCAGGGCTGTGTGTACGCAGGGCTGTGTGCGTCTATGGCTGGGTGTACTCAGGGGTTCGTGTACTCTGGGTTGGATGTACTCAGGACAGTTTGACAAGTGTGCTGGACGATGTTGTGGTCGGGGGGTGGGAAGATCCGCCAGCCACCCCCTCACGCGGCCCTCACCACTCTCCCGCTCTCTCCTCTCCATACCTCACCACTCTCCCCCTCTCTCCTCTCCATACCTCACCACTCTCTCTCTACCCTCTCCACACCACTCCTTCCCTCTTTCCCTCCCTCCTCCCCTTCACGTGGCCACTCACCACTCTCTCCCTCTCCCTTCTCTCCTCTCCACACCTCAACCACTCCCTCTCTCACCCTCTCCACACCACTCCTTCCCGCTCTCCCTCCCTCCTTTACACACTTTATCCCCTCCTCACCCTCCCTGCCTTCTTTCCTTCACCACAACATTCTCCCTCCCTCCCTCCCTCCCTACCCTCCTTCACCCTCTCTTCAGTACAGCACTCTCTCCCTCCCTCCTCTACACACCTTACTTTTCTCCTCTTCCTCACTCTGTCTCCTCACCTACTTGTTATCTTGCCTTGGGTCACATTCTCCATCTACTAACCTAACCTAACCTAACCTAACCTAACCTAACCAAACCTAACCTAACCAAACCTAACCTAACCAAACCTAACCTAACCAAACCTAACCTAACCTAACCTAACCTAACCAAACCAAACCTAACCTAACCAAACCTAACCTAACCAAACCTAACCTAACCTAACCAAACCTAACCTAACCAAACCTAACCTAACCAAACCTAACCTAACCTAACCAAACCTAACCTAACCAAACCTAACCTAACCAAACCTAACCTAACCAAACCTAACCTAACCTAACCTAACCAAACCTAACCTAACCAAACCTAACCTAACCAAACCTAACCTAACCTAACCTAACCAAACCTAACCTAACCAAACCTAACCTAACCAAACCTAACCTAACCAAACCTAACCTAACCTAACCAAACCTAACCTAACCAAACCTAACCTAACCTAACCTAACCTAACCTTTACACCCCCTGCTACTTCGTGTCAAACATTCGTGTATTAAAAACTAACGATGGTGGTGGTGGTGGTCAAGGCGTCCAGGGTTGAGTGTAAGACGACGAATCCACCATGACTGTGAGGTTCTTGTCGTCTCGGAACATTGCCAGAGAGAGAGACAGAGAGACAGACAGAGAGAGGTTGATGGTGTTTGTGTCGTGGTTCACAATACCTGTTTTTTTTGCTAATTACCTGTAGTACTTTGTGGGCTATACCTGCGTCTGGGAACTTTTGGGTCTTACACACACATACACACACACGCCTACCTACCTACCTGTCGCCGCCCCTGCCACTACCTCCCTATCCCAACTAGCCTGCAGTAGCTCTCCGTGTGGCCTGTAACAGCTCTTCGTGCAGCCTGTAACAGCGCCCCGTGTAGGTCATATCCTCATTTCCTCCATCCGGCGCCTGGTAACCTGCAACTCGTTCCACATAATGACCTGCAGCGCCAACCACGAATACCTTGGTTTACCCCCCCCCCCCTCCTCGCCCCCCAGTCTCTCTCTCTCTCTCTCTCTCTCTCTCTCTCTCTCTCTCTCTCTCTCTCTCTGAGTGAGTGAGGGAGACCGTGTAGCAGACAAGTAGCACAGTGCATCCTCCTCCTCCTCCTCCTCCTCCTCCTCCTCCTCCTCCTCCTCCTCCTCCTTCCACCTCCTTTTCCATATCCTCCACCACTCTTTATGCTCCCGCTCCTTACCTGATATACCATTCACCCGCCACGGCACTCAATATTATATAACTTATGCTCCATGGCATTCAGTTATGGTCCGTAATACTCGACTATGCTCCGCAGCACTCAATTATGTTGAAATGCCCTGTAGTTTGAGCTTTTCCCCATCTAATTATTATATGTCTTATTTATATCACTTATGTTATTTGTATATTATTTGTAATTCGCAACCCATTCCCCAATTATGTAACTGTATATTTTCAGCCTTCTGGCTGCCAAGCTCTTTCAATAAACCGTTAATTATTATTATTATTATTATTATTATTATGCTCCAACATGGATATATCAACCTCTTATGCTCCTGTGTGGATTCATTTCTCTTTGTAATCGAATGTAATGCTCCAAGTTGTCAACTATCTGTTATTTCACCTGCTAATTATGCTCCACAAGTATTGCAGTCAGATGTTGGTTTATTATATTACTTGCCGACATGAATCACAAATGTTGCAGATTGTAGGAAATGCTTGTATGCTAATTTTATGCTCCGGGTTGATGGATAATACACGCTTTAACAATATATTATGCTCCAGAATTTATGGTCATCATTTGTAATATTATTGTCGTTTTTGTTTTATGCTGTGGGATTATCACACCCTGTTGAGCTGTACAGTCACAGGTGTTAGTAGTGACGGCGGTAATTACCATGTCTCGTGTTGCTGGTAAAGGTCATGAAATCCTTTAGGTCGGTAGAGATGTATTTATGATGTTACCTGTTGATGGGGAGAGGGGTGGGGAGGGAGGGGTAGGAGGAGAGAAAGGGGGTTGGAGTAGGGAGTTAAGGGGAGGTAGGAGAGGAGAGGGGAGTAGGGGAGTGGTTGAGGTAAGGGAGGGGAGTGGTTGAGGTAGGGGAGGGGAGTGGTTGAGGTAGGGGAGGGGAGTGGTTGAGGTAAGGGAGGGGAGTGGTTGAGGTAGGGGAGGAGGAGATGTTGTTATGTCTGTTATGTTATGTTATGTGGCGGTACTACACTCACCTCCCGTCCTAAGGATCATTGGTTTGATTCCCGGGGCGCTCTTAGTCCACCCAGTTGTATGTGGGTACCTAATTTTTCCAGCTAGATAAGTGAAGGTTGGCGAGTGTAGTACCAGTCATGCTGCCTAACCAAAACTAACCTAACCTAACCTAACCCTACCTAAACTAACCTAACCTAACCTCACAAACACAGCTCAAAATTTCAGTATCTAATTTATATTTTTGTTTGTTGTCAGGTACGTGGTGGTGATGGCGACCCTCTCCTGTGATAAGGTATAGTTTGGTGTGTGTGTGTGTGTGTGTGTGTGTGTGTGTGTGTGTGTGTGTGTGTGTGTGTGTGTGCCACCCTCCCTCCCGCCAATAATGGACGGCATTAAGTCCTCCTCTGGTGTGGTCCAGTAATCTGAGTGCAAACAGTCTCCACCGTCGTCTTTACAACCCCCCCCCCACCCGAGGGAGGTATTAGGGAGCGCTAGCCACTCTGTCGGGCGTCGGGACACTCACTCCACCCGAGGGAGATATTAGGGAGCGCTAGCCGCTCTATCGGGAAAAGTCGGGACAGTCACCCCCACCCGAGGGAGGTATTAGGGAGCGCTAGCCACTCTGTCGGGATATGTCGGGACATTCACTCACTCCGGCCAGAGGGAAGTATAAAGAAGCGCCAACCAATCTGTCGGGCGTCGGGACACTCACTCACTCCTACCCGAGGGAGATATTAAGGACCCCCAACCAATCTGTCGGGCGTCGGGACACTCACTCACTCCTACCCGAGGGAGATATTAAGGACCCCCAACCAATCTGTCGGGCGTCGGGACACTCACCTTACCTGCCTTCACTCCTCTCCCTTTCCTTCTTCTTCCTTGTCTTCTTTTATCTCTTTCTATTCTTTTTTTTTTTTACATTTGGCTCTTCTTCTCTACTGACAACCCAGCTCCTTAGAATGAGAATAGAGGAGGCAGGATTAGGAAGGTAGGAGAAGTAGGAAGAGAGATGGAGATAGTAGAGGAGGAGGAGAAGGAGGAGGAGGAGGAAGTGGAGGAGGAGGAGGAGGAGGAGGAGGAAGACGAAGAAAAGGAGATAGGAGGAAGAGATGGAAGTATTGTATAGATGAAAGCGGTTAGAGGAGGAGGAGGAGGAGGGTGAGGTTGGAGGATGACTTGAGTGGTCACCAGGACACTATTGGGTGGTCACCAGGACAGTGCACCCTTGGCCATGGTCGGGTGGGCAGTTTGAGGTGGTGGTGTAGTCCATCACAGGCGCTAACTACAGGTGTGGTGAGGGGGGGGGGGGTGGAATTACACCTGCCGGCGTCCGTAACTACCTGAACAGCGTGCTACCACCGTGACGCCTCCTCCTCCTCTTCTTCCTCTTCCTCCTCTCCTGGTAGTCCTTCAACGTTATACCACGACTACCATACACGTCACCATCCAGGTCACCCGTCACACACGTCACCCTCCAGGTCACCCATCACACACGTCACCCTCCAGGTCACCCATCACACACGTCACCCTCCAGGTCACCCATCACACACGTCACCCTCCAGGTCACCCATCACACACGTCACCCTCCAGGTCACCCATCACACACGTCACCCTCCAGGTCACCCATCACACACGTCACCTTCCAGGTCACCCATCACACACGTCACCCTCCAGGTCACCCATCACACACGTCACCCTCCAGGTCACCCATCACACACGTCACCCTCCAGGTCACCCATCACACACGTCACCCTCCAGGTCACCCATCACACACGTCACCCTCCAGGTCACCCATCACACACGTCACCCTCCTGGCTAAGAGGTTCTAGACAACACAAGAGTCGACGTCATGTTTATCTTCTGTTTAATGTTTCCTTTACAAAAAAGTAATTAGATATTTATTGTCTTGGAAGAGAGAGAGGTGCAGGTCACTGTTGTGTAGGACGCCTTGGTGCAGGACGCCGTAGTGTAGGACGCCTTGGTACAGGACGCCGTGGTACAGGAGGTATGGGAAGGGTGTGGTAACAGAGGCGGGGTGGGGGCGGTGAGGGGGGGCAGGGGCGCGCTTAAGATGGCATGTAAATGAGCTCGAAAAGTTAAGGCCAACCCGAGTGTACTGTGGTGAGTCAGCGAGAGTGTGGGACCCGACACGACGCGGCCACAGGTACTCCTTACACGCCCTCCTACACGACGCGGCCACAGGTACTCCTCACACGCCCTCCTACACGACGGAACCACAAGCAACTCTCACACACGCCCTCCTACACGACGGAGCCACAAGCAACCCTCACACACGCCCTCCTACACGACGGAGCCACAAGCAACTCTCACACACGCCCTCCTACACGACGGAGCCACAAGCAACCCTCACACACGCCCTCCTACACGACGGAGCCACAAGCAACCTTCACACACGCCCTCCTACACGACGGAGCCACAGGCTCACCTCTCACAAGCTTTTCATCATCCCCCTTATGACGTTGAAGAAATACTCGGTGAGGTACTGGAGGTGGTGAGGTCATGTAACGTGTACCTCTCAGCATCACGATCGCATGCCTGACATTTCCGGAGTCTTGCCCCAGCCTCGCCACGTGTTGCCGACTTGGCCACTGTGAACTGTAAGAACGTTGTCGGTGTTGTGGACGTGCACGGGTGGCCAGAGCAGCCACTGTGTCTGTGCAAGGGTACGTCGGGCCACAGTCTCTGGCGGCAGTGGTGTCCAGATCCATATATCAACCGACGATGCTGGACCCGACACTCTCTCTCTCTCTCTCTCTCTCTCTCTCTCTCTCTCTCTCTCTCTCTCTCTCGTGGTACACCTTCGCTTGTCAGGAGGTGATGGCCTCAGCCTTGCCACCCACCAGTTCCTTTGACGTCATAACATTTTTTGTTTAGTTTGGCTAATTTGGGATACGGATGATGGAGGATTTAGGACGCGTGGGAATCCTTGGGCAGGAGGTGGAGAGGATCCTGGGGGACGTGAATGGTTCCGGGACATGACCACTACGGTGCCTAACAAGGACTTGTGTTGTTGAGGCGTGAATACTGCCGCCCTTGACCTCTCCTGCCACCACCCGCCCTCACAGGTCACTCATCATAGGAACGTCAGCCCTCACAGATCACTCTCATGATAGGAACGTCAGCCCTCACAGGTCACTCTCATCATAGGAACGTCAGCCCTCACAGGTCACTGTCATGATGGGAACGTCAGCCCTCACAGGTCACTCTCATGATAGGAACGTCAGCCCTCACAGGTCACTGTCATGATGGGAACGTCAGCCCTCACAGGTTACTGCCATGATAGGAACGTCAGCCCTCACAGGTCACTGCCATGATAGGAACGTCAGCCCTCACAGGTCACTCATGATGGGAACGTCAGCCCTCACAGGTCACTGTCATGATGGGAACGTCAGCCCTCACAGGTCACTGCCATGATAGGAACGTCAGCCCTCACAGGTCACTGCCATGATAGGAACGTCAGCCCTCACAGGTCACTCTCATGATAGGAACGTCAGCCCTCACAGGTCACTCTCATGATAGGAACGTCAGCCCTCACAGGTCACTGCCATGATAGGAACGTCAGCCCTCACAGGTCACTGCCATGATAGGAACGTCAGCCCTCACAGGTCACTGCCATGATAGGAACGTCAGCCCTCACAGGTCACTCTCATGATAGGAACGTCAGCCCTCACAGGTCACTGCCATGATAGGAACGTCAGCCCTCACAGGTCACTGCCATGATAGGAACGTCAGCCCTCACAGGTCACTGCCATGATAGGAACGTCAGCCCTCACAGGTCACTCTCATGAACTACACGAAGTACCTGACTGACCTCCACTAATCCTCACTCAGCTTCTTGACTGTCCTACGAGAGAGAGAGAGACTACCTGTTAAGTCACGCCCTGAGGTTATGTACTCGGCTGATAGTGGTGACGGCGGGAGGCTCGGCCAGGTGGAGGGGCCTTGCATAACCCTACCGAGTCGTTTATCCCACTAGCTTATGCCGTGAAGCTGACCCTCTCTGCTGTAGGGGGGAGGCTTTACTTCCCCGTTCTGCCGCCAGATGTCTCCCCCCCCCCCCCTCGCAAATATACAGTATATCCATGGCTCCGATCTCTTATCAGTCATTACCCCATCAATGGGTCTTATCTGTAGGAACGCGTGCAGTTTTGTTATCAATAGTCTAGTGTTTAACTGACCAAGATAACTGTAAAGATAATGGGTGTGGGTGAAGATAGCGTGTGGTGGGTGTAGGTAGCGTGTGGTGGGTGTAGATAGCGTGTGGTGGGTATAGGTAGCGTGTGGTGGGTGTAGATTTTGTCCTGATATTGATATTGAAACAGTTTAACACACTCCACTACCTTCAAGTACACAGGTGTGTAGTGTAGTAGCGCTTCTTGCATCACCTCCTGCAGCACACTTGGTTATAATATATACCTGTTTTTATTGTTCCATCAAAACCGTTTGATCGGAAATTATAATGTAAATATATAAGAAATTACCATTGCAATAAATATATTTGCCAACTAGACATAATCCTGACAGTTCTGTCCTCTTGTTCAACCCAGGTTGTACTGCTCCCCCATTATACTTATGTTTTTCAATTCCACTGTAACCTATGTATATACTTATAAATATAAAGGTAAAAGGAACAAAATTAAACATTAAAAATAAATATATAAATAAAATAAATAAATATCGAAGTGATAACCGTGGTAACATACTGATATGTTCTTATTACCACCATGCTATTGTACTATTCCAGATGTTACTAAATGTTACATAATACTTCCTTGAGATGAATGGACAGTATATATATATATATATATATATATCAGGTGCCTGCAGGAGAGCTCAGGCTCTCAACTGGCTCAGCTGTGTTAATATTGTTATTATTATCCACTCTGTATCTGGTTTTTTTTGGCTATATAAACTGTTTCAATTCAATTCAAAATTCAACATATAAGCACTTGGAGAGATTGAAACACCTGGAGAGACATAATCTGGCTGCAGGTATCTGGTGTGAGAGGACGACAGGATACACTTCCTCTGCATTATGATATGGTGGCGGGCAGTAGTTGGTCTAGAATTGCTTTAGTTATCCCTAATGGTTGGTGTTTATTTGAGGCTGGTGTGGAGGGGGTACTAGTGAGGTGCCGTTATAGTGGGAATATTTAACTGTGACCGATACTCATGACAGCTGATGTGGGGGTGAAGGGGGGAAGGAGGGGCCCTGGTGGCAGAAAGAGGTGAAAGAGGGGCCCCTGGTGGCAGAAAGAGGGAAAGAAGGGCCTCTGGTGGCAGGAAGAGGGAAATAACGACCTCTGGTGGCAGGAAAGGGGGGAGGAGGGGGTCTTGGTGGCAGGGAAAGGGGAAGGAGGGGGTTTTGGTGGCAGGGAAGGGGGAAGGAGGAGTCTTAGTGGCAGGGAAGGGGGAAGGAGGGGGCTTGGTGGCATGGAAGGGGGAAGGAGGGGGTCTTGGTGGCAGGGAAGGAGGGGGTCTTGGTGGCAGGGAATGAGGGGGAGGGGGTCTTGGTGGCAGGGAAGGGGGAAGGAGGGGGTTTTGGTGGCAGAGAAGGGAGGGGAAGGAGGGACCCCTGGTGGCAGACCGGTCCACCACATAGGTCATGACAACGGCCAGAGGGAATTCGGGTCATATTATTACAATGAGATTATGATAAACCCGTTGTTGGAGACATTAAGTCGTGATGCCCCGCCGCCATCTGCCTCTCCCGCGGACCTGCACCTCCTCCGTCAGTAACACAGCAGGTATACGATGTACTGGTCTTACGTCTGAGCCCTTCGTGTGTATTGTTGTATATGGCTTTAAGGATTTATGTTAGAGGGGCGAAGATGGCTGGAAACAGTTTTAGTGTGTGTGTGTGTGTGTGTGTGTGTGTGTGTGTGTGTGTGTGTGTGTGTGTGTGTGTGTATAAATGTGTGGGACCAGAAGACAATATTGTGTTTAATTTTAACCACCAGATGTAATCCCTAGACGCTGTCACTTATATGAACCCAGTGATGGTAAGGTCAGTGTCAGGGATCGGTAGAGCTTCACTATCGGAGTCTGACTATCCCGTTTTGTCGTAATATCCGTGAAGGAACAGAACAGTCCCTTGTGTGAAAGTCTGTCCAGGAGATGTATGACTTGACCTGACCTGGTGGTGGTGGTGGTGGTGGTAGTCACGTCTGGTCCTCACACCTCAGCCCTCACACCTTGGTCCTCACACCTCAGTCCTCACACCTCAGCCCTCACACCTCGGCCCTCAGCCCTCACATCCAGTATCACCTTCCCTGTTGCTGTAGACGAGTACTTGATGTAAAGGTAAAGTGTGGGAATATCTCTCCCTCTCACCTCCTCGCCCCCACCGCTCTCCCCCCCACCTCGCCTCGCCGCTTGCCTCCACCACTCTCTCCCTCCCTCACCTCCTCGCCCCTCCCACCTCGCCTCGCCGCTCGCCTCCACCGCTCTCTCCCTTACCACCTCACCTCCACCACTCTCCCTCCCTTACCACCTCGCCTCACCTCTCACCTCCTCGCCTCCACCGACCTCCCAGGTCACTGAGTCCGTCTCTCTCCTCACGCGATAACTCACTTAATACTGAACCACTTTTCCAGGGCCACCACTATACGCTTCTGTTTGTTGCTTGTTTCTGTCTGTTGCCAGTCTCTGTTGCTTGCTTCTGTTTGTTGCCCGTCTCTGTTGCTTGCTTCTGCTTGTTGCCAGTCTCTGTTACTTGCTTCTGTTTGTTGCCAGTCTCTGTTGCCTGCTTCTGTTTGTTGCTCTCTTCTGTTTGTTATATGCTTCTATTTATTGCTTGCTCCTGCTTGTTGCTTGCATCTCTTTGTTGCATGTTTCTGTGTTCCTTGCTTCTGTTTCTTTGCTTGTTTGTGTCGTTTTATCTGAGTGTTTGTTTGCTTGTATCATTAAAATGTGTTACTTACAGCCTGGCTTAATTACTTCAGTAAATTATAAAAAAAAAATTAACTCACTAATTACTTGTTTTTATTGTCCCTCAAATTAATTCTGTCTTTAATTCTTCTACAAATTGTGAAAATAATTATCTTACTACTAATTAAATTCGAATGCCCTTTAATGATGAATAAAATTAAACCTTTATCCACAAGGACGATAATTAATCCCCTTATTAATTAGTAGAGGCATTAAATCCTTTATTCGTTATTGGTAGAGGCATTAAATCCTTTATTAATCATTAGTAAAGGCATTAAATCCTTTATTCATAATAGTAAAGGCATTAAATCCTTTATTCGTTATTGGTAGAGGCATTAAATCCTTTATTAATCATTAGTAAAGGCATTAAATCCTTTATTCATAATAGTAAAGGCATTAAATCCTTTTATCATTGGTTGAGAAATTATCGTGAGAATATTTTGATTAAGTAAACGTTCCTATTGTTAACAGGTGTTACTGATTACTGTCAAGATAATTTGATGGTGTAAGGAGGAGAAGAAGGGGTAGGGGGAGAAGGGGGGTGGGGGAGGAGGGGGAAAAGAAGGAAGAGTAGGAGAAGAAAGAGGAGAAGGGAGAGAGGAGGGGGAGGGGGAGGGGAGAAGGGGGGTGGGGGAGGAGCTGAAGGAGGACACGTAGAATAAGAAGGAAAAGTAGGAGAAGAAAGAGGAGGAGATGGAGGAGGGGGGGAAGGAGGAGGAGGAGGAGTAGAAAAAGAAGGAAGAGTAGGAGAAGAAAGAGGAGGAGATGGAGGAGGAGGGGAAGGAGGAGGAGTAGAAAAAGAAGGAAGAGTAGGAGAAGAAAGAGGAGGAGGTGGAGGAGGAGGAGTAGAAAAAGAAGGAAGAGTAAGAGAAGAAAGAGGAAGAGGGGAAGAAGGAGGGGAGAAGGAGGAGGAGAAGAAAGAGGAGGAGTGGGAGAAGAAAGAGGAGGAGGAGGAGGAGAAGGATGAGTAGAAAAAGAAGAAAGAGTAGGAGAAGAAAGAGGAGGAGGGGAGAAGGAGGAGAAGCAGCAGAAGAATGAGAAAAACACAAATCTGTCACTTTTTCGTTCTTCAATGTAGTTAGTAATATCTTGGGAGTTCTCATTTACACGCTTGCGCTCGTGGGTGTGGTTGGGTGGTATTGACGTGGTGTGATACCGTGGTATGGAAGTGTGGTATCGCTTGGTATTGGGGTGTGGCTTGGTATAAGGTGGTGTGGAGGCAGGATATATGGCGTGGTGTGGCGTGGTGGAGCGGCGTGGTGTGGCGGCGTGGTGTGGCGTGGTGGCGCGGCGTGGGTAGGGCCCTGGGGGTCTTGCCTTAATAACTAGGCACCACGCGGTCTTGAGGGAGGCTGCTGGCTGGCCATATGACGGTGACTGGTCAGATGGGCCCCAGTCCTAATAGACCCCAACTTAACCTAACCTATCCTAATAGACCCCAACCAAACCTAATCATCTTTTGAATGAGAAATTATTCCAGTTCTAATCGGCACCAATCCAAGTGGTGCCCAATCCTAAGGGCTAGGTTAGCTTAGGTAGGATTAGGTTAAGCAAGGTTAGGTAAAGTTACGTTAGATAGGATTAGGTTAAACAGTGCTAGGTTAAGTTGGGTTAGGTTAGGTTGGGGTGTATGAGTACATGACCACACATATTATCGTCGACCCTGTTGATGCAGCGCCTAGTATTACCGATTGCCTTCACTGGAAACCTTTATGGTGAGGTCACCCCTCCCCCTACCTGCTCACACCTGGGTAGGGTACCTGGTCAAGGTTATATGCCTCCTAACCTGGTTACCTAAGAGAGAGAGAGAGAGAGAGAGAGAGAGAGAGAATTAATATCTTACCTCCCTTATCTTGATATTGTCATGTCTGTTATCTCTACGATGTAACCTTTGCATGAATGGTCGTGATAGGCAGGTGTAGTTAGGTGTCACCGTGTGGACCGTCACAGGTGTGGGCCTTTACAGGTGTGGGCCGTTACAGGTGTGTGCCGTCACAGGTGTGGGCCGTCACAGGTGTGGACCATAACACACTCTGGCATTCCTCATACGTATACCGCGACGCTATACAGAATTACAAGCGCCACTAGATTCATTTGTTGGACAGTAACGGCGCTATTACATACAGGGTATACTGTATGCCCACGGCTAGTGGTGCTATACTATATATACCGAACGCTAGTGGCGGTAATATATATTTATATATATATAAATATATATATATGTATATATATATATATATATATATATATATATATATATATATATATATATATATATATATATATATATATATATATATATATATATATACTCAGGGCTAGTGGCAGAAAGTACCAGGCAAAGACTGTGTTTATTTCAGTCAAAATATTGTGAGAAATATTTAAGTCAATAAACTCACAAACACACTTGTAGTTAATCTGCTCTCAGATTTTTGCTAAAAAAGCGGAACTAGTTAAAGCAGATGGAGAGGTGGAGAGGTGGGCAGGGTGGTGGTGAGGTGGGCAGGTGGTGGAGAGGTGGGCAGGGAGGTGAAGAGGTGGGCAGGGTGGTGGTGAGGTTGACAGGTGAGGTTGGCAGGTTGGTGGTGAGGTGGGTAGGGTGGTGGAGAGGTGGGCAGGAGTGGGCGGAGGAGGGTTATGATGAGGCGTTATATGGCAAGTCAGACGCCCTTTCTCCCTCCAGGAAGTTATGGTATGTGGGTATATGTGCGCACACCTCTCTCTCTCTCTCTCTCCATCATCCTTGGCTATGGGCGGACTCTGGATGTAGGCGGGCGCTGACTGTGGGCTGGTGCTTACTGTGGGCAGGCGCTGGCTGTGGTTAGGCGCTGGCTGTGGACCGGCACTGGTTGTTGGCGGGCGATGGTTATGGGCGGGCGCTGGCTGTGGGTAGGCGCTGGCTGTGGGCAGACTCCGGTAATGTGGGAAGCCAAAACTCAGCGGATTCCCCCGGAAGAGGTGGAATGTAACCGGGGCGGAATTTTGCAGTGATGCCAGATCCCGGGTCACCTCACCTACAGCGTTGCCACATCCTGGGTCAGCTCACCTGCAGAGGCTGTAGATGGGAGGGTGGGGGACTGTGGGATGGAGGGAGGGAAGCTGGGAGGGAGAAGACTGTTTGAAAGAGACTATGAGGGAGGGAGGCTGTGAGGGAGGGGGGGCTGTGGGATGGAAGCTGGGAGGGAGGAGGCTATGAGGGAGGTAGGAGGGAGGGAGATGGTGGGTTGAGTAGTATCCTCCGTCGGGGTGTCTGTCGGGGCCTTGGGCGTCCTAGGGTGAGGGCTGTCGGGGCCAAGGGTAAGTAGGGGTGGAACTTTAGGTTGGTGTTTGTGTAGGATAGAGGAGGAGGGGAAAGAAGAGGGGGTGAGGGTGATGGAGTAGGAGGGGGTGAGGGTGATGGAGTAGGAGGAGGTGAGGGTGATGAAGGAGGAGGGGGTGAGGGTGATAGAGGAAGAGGGGGTGGGGGGTGATGGAGGGGGGGGAGGAGAAGGAGGCTGTGTTTGTATGTCTAGAGTAGGGGTATTTGTCCCTGCCTTCACTTCCTAGCTGTACCTCCTGCTGACACACCCCCCCCCCCCCTCTCTCTCTCTCTCTCTCTCTCTCTTTCTCTCTCTCTCTCTCTCTCTCTCTCTCTCTCACAGTCCACCTCTCCTCCCACACCCCCCATAATTATTACCAAATTTATGTGATAATAATTGCAGTTATAACAGTAATTATAATTATAACAATCACTAAATGAAGGAGAATAACAGGACAGGTTAAGAACAGATAATAATTAGTGACAGGTGAAGATTAGTAAGTCGAAAGACGTAGACGATGATAGGAAGATGGAAGACGTAAGCTGAAGGTAGAGTACTAATGTAACACAGGTGAGGAGGTAGAGAGCGTCTTAACACACGGTGACACTTTGAGGACGAGGGCGGTCGATCGTGTCCCTCCACCTCCTTTACGGTTGTGATACCTGGTTCCCGACTGACCGTCTTTTGATTGTATAATGTTCTGTCGGGGCCTGGCTGTTACGTGAGTGCTGTTACTCTGTCCTTGGCCTCCTTGTAGCTGTTGCGGGGCTGTTTTCCTGCACTTGGCCCCGCTGCTGCTGCTGCCGCTGTTACGGGGAGGGGGGGACCACATTTCCCTCTCCTAGGCCCCGCTGTTGCTGCTGTGTCGTTGCACTACCCGTGGCCCCCACTGGCCTTGCATGATCGCCAGAGGGTTTAGTGTGTCTGATATCGCCGCCGCCGCCATTTAGTCCAGACGTCCTCGGTCGAGTTGCTCCAAATTTTCCTGAATTTTGTTCATCATAATCGCACCAGATGTGAAGGTGTGTGGTTAGCTGACGGGGGCCCCGCACCGGAAGGATCAGGTATTCGTCGTTGGGTGAGAAAAGGCGAGGAATATGACCTGAGGGAGGGAGGGAGCGAGTTGTTGTTGTTGCAGGGGTCGTCCAGGGTCGTGAGTACCCTAGCCCCCAGGTTACTGAGCCTCGCCATGTCTCGCTTCGCCTCGCCACGTCCTCCAGTCCCACCAATTTTGTGTCCTCGCGCTCCTTTTGTTACTGATTCTGTTGTTGATGCTGCCGGTGCTACTGCTGCTGGCTTTCCTGTTGCTGCTTCTGCTGATTTTCCTGTTACCGTCAGTCCCGTCACTGTCGCCATCAACAAAAAGAAAATTAATCTTTTAGACACGGGACATGTTAACCACTCTAAAGGTTAACAACCATCAAGGTGGCAAGATGGGGACAGACAGACAGACAGACAGACGAGACAAATAGACAGACAGGCAGACAACATCACCACAACCAATGACTGTATCCGGGAACAGCAACCAGTGTGTGTGCGTGTCTGTGATGGATAGCGACGGGAGGTAGGAGGTGGACCTAGCAGGGTGTTCCCATGCTTTTAAATTGAAGAGGAAAACCTTGATATCACAAGAGACTGTCAAGTTCACAAGGGTGCACTGCTCTGAGGGTGACGGGACGGGGTGGGGTGCGGTGGGGTGTTGTAGCGATGGATTGTGTTTGTTTATGAAGTGGTTAATGTTCAAGATATCGGGACGTCATTGATGGTTAAAGCTGCCTTAGGTTAGGTTAGGTATTTTCCTTGTCATTAACGTTCCGATATCGTCACGTTATCCTCTGCCTTATCCTCACTAATTTCCGTTGGGATAAAGTTTGATAAGTTTGTGTTGTAATATTCTTCGATTTTCCTCCAGTTTGTGAATAATAATGATAATTCACTATTATATTATTGTTGTTGTTATTATTATTATTATTATTAGTAGTAGTAGTAGTAGTTATTATTATTATTATTATTATTATTATTATTATTGTTATTATTATTATTGTTATTAGTTATTAGTTATTTTTATTATTATTATTATTATTATTATTATTATTATTATTATTATTATTATTAGTTATTATTTTATTTTTATTATTATTATTATTATTATTATTATTATTATTATTACAACTATTATTATTATTATTATTATTATTACAACTATTATTATTATTATTATTATTATAATTATTATTATTATTATTATTATTAGTTATTATTATTATTATTATTATTATTATTATTATATATTATTACTATAATTATTATTATTATTATTGTTATTAAATTATTATTATTATTGTTATTAGTTATTATTATTATTATTATTATTATTATTATAACTATAATTATTATTATTATTATTATTATTATTATTAGTTATTATTATTATTATTATTAGTAGTAGTAGTTTCATTATTATTATTATTATTGTTATTAAATTATTATTATTATTGTTATTAGTTATTATTATTATTATTATTATTATTATTATTATTATTATTATTACTATAATTATTATTATTATTATTATTATTATTATTATTATTATTGTTATTAGTTATTATTATTATTATTATTATTATTATTATTATTATTATAACTATAATTATTATTATTATTATTATTATTATTATTATTATTATTGTTGTTGTTGTTGTTGTTGTTGTTGTTGTTGTTGTTATTATGGTGGTGGTGGTGGTAAGGTGTTGCAATCTTCCTCGTGTCAACAGTAAAAAGTTTAAATTAATTAACATGTTTGTCCCCTCACCTGTGTGTGTGTGTGTGTGTGTGTGTGTGTGTGTGTGTGTGTGTGTGTGTGTTACCTTGGCACTAATGTATTATCTTTACTTCAGGTGAGTGAATACCAACCAGCTTAGTGACCAATGGCCTGAGTGCCAGTGAGTGAACCAGGTGAGTGACCAACCACTTGAGTGCCAATGAGTGACCCAGGTGAGTGCCAGTGAGTGACTAATCAGAGGAGTGACGTCTTATCAACTGAGCCCCAGTGAGTGGCTGTCACGCGCCTGAGTGAGTGCGTGGGGGGGGGGTGGGGGGTCGTGGCGTCACCGACTGCCTTGACGTAAGACTTAATATGCGATTCAACACAGGTCTCATACCTCTCTCTCTCTCTCTCTCTCTCTCTCTCTCTCTCTCTCTCTCTCTCTCTCTCTCTCTCTCTCTCTCTCTCTCTCTCTACATCCGTGTGGTGGCCCCGGCGGTGTAATGAGTTTATCCTGTGCTAGTCTTTGTGTGATCATCGTGCCCTTTGATCTGAGGGGGGGGGGGGGTTGACGGGCGTGAGAGAGGCTCTAATAATCTCTCTCTCTCTCTCTCTCTCTCTCTCTCTCTCTCTCTCTCTCTCGTGTGTTCATGTCAGTACCTAGAGTGTGTTTGTTATGTCGTTCTCAACCACCAAAGAGTGTGTTGGGTGTCTTGCCTAAAGTGTGTTTTTAATGTTTTTATTGGTGGTCACCAGTTAGTGTGTGTGTGTGTGTGTGTGTGTGTGTGTGTGTGTGTGTGTGTGTGTGTGTGTGTTACCTTCCACCACCACCCTTCCCAAACATCCACCTCTACCCTGCCCCTCCACTTCCACTTGCCCCTCCTCCCTTCTACCTCCCTCACCTCCACCTACCTCTACCTCACTTCCACCCCCCTCTCCCTCACCTCCACCTACCTCTACCTCACTTCCACCCCCCTCTCCCTCACCTCCACCTACCTCTCCCTCACCTCCACCTACCTCACCCTCACCTCCACCTACCTCTCCCTCACCTCCACCCCGCTCTCCCTCACCTCCACCCCCTCTCCCTCACCTCCACCTACCTCTCCCTCACCTCCACCTACCTCACCCTCACCTCCACCTACCTCACCCTCACCTCCACCCCCCTCTCCCTCACCTCCACCTACCTCTCCCTCACCTCCACCTACCTCACCCTCACCTCCAGCCCCCTCTCCCTCACCCCCCTCCACCTCATCAACATGCAGCGGGCGCCTCAACACGGCTACGCCGTCTAACTGTTCATTCCGTCAATCCAATACGTCTGCGATCCGTCTTGCATATCTGTCGTACGATTCATCCTCTTGCCATCATCCTACGGGCATGTTCATCCTTCTGCCGCCATCCTACGGGCATGTCCATCTTTCTACCACCATCCTACGGGCATGTCCATCCTTTTGCCGCCATCCTACGGGCATGTCCATCCTTCTGGCACCATCCTACGAGCATGTCCATCCTTCTGCCACTATCCTACCGGCAGGTCCATCCCTCTGGCACCATCCTACCAGCATGTCCATCTTTTTACCACCATCCTACGGGCATGTCCATCCTTCTGCCACCATCCTACCGGCAGGTCCATCCCTCTGGCACCATCCTACGGGCATGTCCATCCTTCTGCCGCCATCCTACCGGCAGGTCCATCCCTCTGGCACCATCCTACCGGCATGTCCATCCTTCTGCCGCCATCCTACGGGCATGTCCTTCCTTCTGCCGCCATCCTACGGGCATGTCCATCCTTCTGCGTCATCCTTCGGGCATGTCCTTGAAGGACTATCTTATGTTTAATCCTTCCGTCTACCCTCTATCCTATACGGTCCATCCTAGTGTGTTTCTGTATGCTATCCTGTTACTATCCTACGCTTTATCTTATATGAATTACACTGTATACTGAACTTCCTCCTTCCTTCACATCCTGGGCATCCTACACCCCATCCTCACTCCTCCCCCACCCCCTCCCCCTCTCCCCTCCATGGCGCACTTGGCCCTCCACTCTCCTCCCTCACCACACCCTCACTATCCTGCGTTCCTCTCACACTCCCCCCCCCCCCTACTCCTCTTTCCCCACTCTACTCTCACTCCTCTCTCTCTACACTCTCCTACACTACTCCCACTCCTCTCTCTCTACACTCTCCTACACTACTCTCACTCCTCTCTCTCTACACTCTCCTACACTACTCTCACTCCCTAAAATTTTAGGGGTCGTGTAAATGTTGACTAGAATGAAGGTGTAGGGGGGGGGGGGGGCTAATGGACTTTCGCGTCACACTGTCCACTTACAGCCTCAACACTACCCTCTCCTCCTCCTCCTCCTCCCCTTCCCACATCACCACCTCCCCCTTCCCTCACCACCACTTCCCTCTCTCACACCACCCCATCCCACTGTTCCCCTCCTCCCCCTCCCTCCCTCCTTTTTTCTTTTTTTTTTGTAGAGAAAGGAGGGATGAAGGAAGATTAGAGGTGGGGGAAGGAAGTTATAGTTCGGAAATTGAAGAAATTTAGGAGGAGGTAAGAGAGGGCGGGCTGACCGCCTAGCTAAGCTAATAGTGTGTTAGGGTTGTGTCATGGGTTAGTTATTGTCTGCCGGTACAGGCACTAGACAGCCTACCCTGTCCCATATGGCTGTTTTAAGGGCCTTATTTCATATTCTTCCGACCCCACTGGCGGATGCTGGTCTAGGGAGGTTGTCTATTGCCTGGCCGTATAGATCGGGGGTGGTAACAGAGCTTTTGAGATTTGGTAACTTTTTGGGAACCATGTATGGTTGTTGTCGTTATGTGGTGGGAGTCTTTGAAGGAGTTCTTGCTCTGGTAATTTATTAGTTCTCCACGTTGTGTTGCATTATTTTCACTGCATTACGTAGCGAGTCCATTGTATCTTGTTTTTGGTTTGGGGGGGGGGGGCTCTCTCGGATTCGTGGTTTGTTCACTGTGCGTCCATTCCTCAATTTTTTTATCATCCCAACGGATGCCTCTCCCTCTCTGTCACTCCCCCTCCCTCTCTGCCTCCCCTCTCTCTGCCTCTCCCCCTTCTCTCTCTGCCCCCCCCTCCCTAAAATTACTCTCAAACTCTCGCTCTCATGTCGTGCGGTTTTGAGGAACTCATTTCACACCGGACTCGATTTGTCCTCAACTCTTTAAACCTTCGGCGGGGCGGGAGAGAGCGGCCCTCCTTCCTCCCCATATCTCCTCCTCCTCCTCCCCACAGCTCCTCCCCCTCCTCCCCACACCTTCTCCTCCTCCCCACACCTCCTCCCTCCCCTTCCCCAGGAGCACAGTGACCTTGAGTCTCGCTTCCCCGAGCTGGTCGACGCTCCCTGACCAACACTGAGCTGCCGCATGATCTTCCTACCTCCTGCACCCTCTTCCTGCACCCTCCTCCTGTACCCTCCTGTACCCTCCTCGTGTACCCTCCTGTACCCTCTTCCTGCACCCTCCTCCTGTACCCTCCTGTACCCTCTTCCTGCACCCTCCTCCTGTACCCTCCTGTACCCTCTTCCTGTACCCTCCTCCTGTACCCTCCTGTACCCTCTTCCTGCACCCTCCTCCTCTACCCTCTTCCTGCACCCTCCTCCTGTACCCTCTTCCTGTACCCTCCTCCTGTACCCTCTTCCTGCACCCTCCTCCTCTACCCTCTTCCTGCACCCTCCTCCTGTACCCTCTTCCTGTACCCTCCTCCTGTACCCTCTTCCTACACCCTCCTCCTGCACCCTCTTCCTGCACCCTCCTCCTGTACCCTCCTCCTGTACCCTCTTCCTGCACCCTCCTCCTCTACCCTCTTCCTGCACCCTCCTCCTGCACCCTCTTCCTGCACCCTCCTCCTCTACCCTCTTCCTGCACCCTCCTCCTGTACCCTCCTCCTGTACCCTCTTCCAGCACCTTCCTCCTGTACCCTCTTCCTGCACCCTCCTCCTGTACCCTCTTCCTGTACCCTCCTCCTGTACCCTCTTCCTGCACCCTCCTCCTGTACCCTCTTCCTGCACCCTCCTCCTGTACCCTCTTCCAGCACCTTCCTCCTGTACCCTCTTCCTGCACTCTCTTCCTGCACCCTCTTCCTGCACCCTCCTCCTGTACCCTCTTCCAGCACCTTCCTCCTGTACCCTCTTCCAGCACCTTCCTCCTGTACCCTCTTCCAGCACCTTCCTCCTGTACCCTCTTCCAGCACCTTCCTCCTGTACCCTCTTCCAGCACCCTTCCTCCTGTACCCTCTTCCTGCACCCTCCTCCTGTACCCTCTTCCTGTACCCTCCTCCTGTACCCTCTTCCTGTACCCTCCTCCTGTACCCTCTTCCTGCACCCTCCTCCTGTACCCTCTTCCTGCACCCTCCTCCTGTACCCTCTTCCAGCACCTTCCTCCTGTACCCTCTTCCTGCACTCTCTTCCTGCACCCTCTTCCTGCACCCTCCTCCTGTACCCTCTTCCAGCACCTTCCTCCTGTACCCTCTTCCAGCACCTTCCTCCTGTACCCTCTTCCAGCACCTTCCTCCTGTACCCTCTTCCAGCACCTTCCTCCTGTACCCTCTTCCAGCACCCTTCCTCCTGTACCCTCTTCCTGCACCCTCCTCCTGTACCCTCCTCCTGTACCCTCTTCCAGCACCCTTCCTCCTGTACCCTCTTCCTGCACCCTCCTCCTGTACCCTCCTCCTGTACCCTCTTCCTGTACCCTCCTCCTGTACCCTCCTCCCACCTTCTACTTACACTCTCCACGACATTTGGTCGTACACACACCAAGACGTACACACACCAAGACGTACGCACACACCTAGACATCCACATACCTAATCGTAGATACACCTGGACATACACACACACCTGATCGTACACACACACACACACACACACACACACACACACACACACACACACACACACACACACACACATGATCCACACGCCTGGACGTACACACACCTGGACAAGTGCAGGTGCTCACTCTCGCAGGTGCGGTTTTGTTGACACTTGTGGAGTTATATTTGCTGGTGGTCTTTCCTTAAATAATTTAACACATGGAGAGCACCACTGATAGATAGATAGATAAATAGATAGATAGATAGATAGATAGATAGATAGATAGAGAGATTGATAAATTGATAGATAGATAGATAGATGGTTAGTTGATTATACAGTGATATTCATATGATAAATAGAGAATTATAGGGAGAGATGATTGGACAAATAGAAATTGATAGATAGAGACGAATAGATAAAAATGGGTATATAGATAGAAGGATGAAGATGGGAGGAGAGAGAGGGGGGGAGGTGAGACAAAAATTACAAAGGTGAGGTGAGGTGCCGTACCTCCCTGTCTCCTAAGTCTCTCAGTCTCTCCTTAGTATATCAGGCGGAGGTGAGAGACGATGTGAGTAAAGGTGAGAGGCAGGGCGAGGAGGGGAGAGGCAGAGGGGGGGTAGAGGCAGGGAGACGCGAGGGAGAGGTGGTGAGAGGCAGGGAGAGGTGGGGAGAGGCAGGGCGAGGAGGGGAGAGGCAGGGCGAGGAGGGGAGAGACAGGGAGAGGAGGGGAGAGGCAGGGAGAGGAGGGGAGAGACAGGGAGAGGAGGGGAGAGACAGAGGGGGGGTAGAGGCAGGGAGACGCGAGGGAGAGGTGGTGAGAGGCAGGGAGAGACAGGGAGAGACAGGGAGAGGAGGGGAGAGACAGGGAGAGGAGTGGAGAGGCAGGGAGACGCGAGGGAGAGGCAGGGAGAGGAGGGGAGAGACAGGGCGAGGAGGGGAGAGACAGAGGAGGGGGGTAGAGGCAGGGAGACGCGAGGGAGAGGAGGGGAGAGACAGGGCGAGGAGGGGAGAGACAGAGGGGGGGTAGAGGCAGGGAGACGCGAGGGAGAGGTGGTGAGAGGCAGGGAGAGGAGGGGAGAGGCAGGGAGAGGAGGGGAGAGGCAGGAAGACGCGAGGGAGAGGCAGGGAGAGGAGGGGAGAGTCAGAGAGGGGGGGTAGAGGCAGGGAGACGCGAGGGAGAGGTGGTGAGAGGCAGGGAGAGGAGGGGAGAGGCAGGGAAAGGAGGGGAGAGGCAGGGAGACGCGAGGGAGAGGCAGGGAGAGGAGGGGAGAGTCAGAGAGGGGGGGGGGTAGAGGCAGGGAGACGCGAGGGAGAGGTGGTGAGAGGCAGGGAGAGGAGGGGAGAGGCAGGGAGAGGAGGGGAGAGGCAGGGAGACGCGAGGGAGAGGAGGGGAGAGTCAGAGAGGGGGGGTAGAGGCAGGGAGACGCGAGGGAGAGGCAGGGAGAGGAGGGGAGAGTCAGAGAGGGGGGGGTAGAGGCAGGGAGACGCGAGGGAGAGGTGGTGAGAGACAGGGAGAGGAGGGGAGAGGAGGGGAGAGGAGGGGAGAGGCAGGGAGACGCGAGGGAGAGGCAGGGAGAGGAGGGGAGAGTCAGAGAGGGGGGGTAGAGGCAGGGAGACGCGAGGGAGAGGTGGTGAGAGGCAGGGAGAGGAGGGGAGAGGCAGGGAGAGGAGGGGAGAGGCAGGGAGACGCGAGGGAGAGGAGGGGAGAGTCAGAGAGGGGGGGTAGAGGCAGGGAGACGCGAGGGAGAGGCAGGGAGAGGAGGGGAGAGTCAGAGAGGGGGGGGTAGAGGCAGGGAGACGCGAGGGAGAGGTGGTGAGAGGCAGGGAGAGGAGGGGAGAGGAGGGGAGAGGCAGGGAGACGCGAGGGAGAGGCAGGGAGAGGAGGGGAGAGTCAGAGAGGGGGGGTAGAGGCAGGGAGACGCGAGGGAGAGGTGGTGAGAGGCAGGGAGAGGAGGGGAGAGGCAGGGAGAGGCAGGGAGACGCGAGGGAGAGGAGGGGAGAGTCAGAGAGGGGGGGTAGAGGCAGGGAGACGCGAGGGAGAGGTGGTGAGAGGCAGGGAGAGGAGGGGAGAGGCAGGGAGAGGAGGGGAGAGGCAGGGAGACGCGAGGGAGAGGCAGGGAGAGGAGGGGAGAGTCAGAGAGGGGGGGGTAGAGGCAGGGAGACGCGAGGGAGAGGTGGTGAGAGGCAGGGAGAGGAGGGGAGAGGCAGGGAGAGGAGGGGAGAGACAGAGAGCTTAACTTAGCTTATTCACTAGATAGGTGACCCAATTATACAGCCCTAACGTGTGTCATTAAACAGGAGAGAGAGAGAGAGAGAGGTTTTGGTGGCGGGCCAGCATTGGTGACCTTGTGGCTGTGTGTTTACGTAAGTCAGCTGATCCACACACACACACACACACACACACACACACACACACACACACACACACACACACACACACACACACACACACACACACACAGTCGCCTGCCACCTTGTCCCTTCTATTCACAACAACAGTGACGCACTCTTCTCTTTTTCCTTCTCCTCTTTTCTCCTCCTTCTCATTCTTCTCCTCCTCTTTCTACTCTTCCACCTCCTCCTTTTCCTTCTCTTCCCCCTCCTACTCTTCCTTTTCTTCTCCTCCTCTATTCTCCTCCCCTTTCATCTTCTCCTGTTTTTCTTCTTCCTCGTGTTTTTTCTTCCTCTCCTCTTCTCTCTTCTTTCTCTTCTCTCTTCTTCCCCATCCTCTTTTTTCGTCCTCCTTATCCTCTTCCTTTTCCTCTTCCTCCTCCTCTATCTCTTGTTCCTCCTCTATATCTTCTTCCTCCTCTTTCTCTTCCTCTCTTCTCCTCCTCTTCCTCCTCCTTCCTGTCGCGCGTCTCCCGTCACCTGTCTTTTGTTCACACGCTTGTCGTCAACACTGATACGCCCCCTGTCACACAGCTGTTTAGTGGTTCCTACCCGTCCCCTGTCTCACATCTTCCCGTCTCACGTGTTCCTTCCTTCCTTCTTGTTGCTCCTCCTCCTGTTCCCTCTCTCTCTCTCTCTCTCTTCCTTTCTGCCTATTGTTTAGTACTTCACTCACTTGTTATCTATTGTCCTATTCTCTCTCACTGCCTCTTCTAAATCCCTCCCTCCCCCCCTTCCCTCCTCCCCTTCCCCCCTTCTCTCTTCCCTTCCCCACCCTTTTCCCCCCTTCCCTCATCTCCCCCTTCCCGTGTTGTGGGCGGGAACGTGAAAATGCTGTTCATCCGTGTGTACGTCCGTCGAGTGTGTGTGTGTACGTCTGTCGTGTGTGTATGTGTACGTCCGTCGTGTGTGAATGTGTACGTCCGTCGTGTGTGTATGTGTACGTCCGTCGTGTGTGTATGTGTACGTCCGTCGAGTGTGTGTGTGTACGTCTGTCGTGTGTGTATGTGTACGTCCGTCGAGTGTGTATGTGTACGTCCGTCGTGTGTGTATGTGTACGTCCGTCGTGTGTGTATGTGTACGTCCGTCGTGTGGTACCGATGGTAGAAGGTGGGAGGTGGAGGAGGGTAGGGGGAGGTGGAGGAGGGTAGGGGGAGGTGGTGGAGGGTAGGGGGAGGTGGAGGAGGGTAGGGGGAGGTGGAGGAGGGTAGGGGGAGGTGGAAGTGGGCCAGTGAAGAGATATAGTGAGTGGGAGGTGAGGAGGAGGAGGAGGAGGAGGGGGAAGAGGTGATGGTAGGTGGGAGGTCAGGAGTATGGCGGTGTAGAAGTACTGTAGGTGTAAGTGTACTAGTGTAAGTGTTCTTGTGTAGGCATAGGTTCACGTGTAGGTGCAGGTGTGTATACTGAGGTTGGTTGTGGTGTACATGGTTGGCTGGGTGGGTGGTTAACACAGCTGGCTGCTCCCCCTCCCTCCTCTCCCCTCCCCTCACTCCCCTCCCCCTCTCCTCCTCCCCTCCCTCTCCCCTCTCTCCCTCCCCTCTCTCTCTCCCTCCCCTCTATCCCCCTCTCCCCTCACTCCCCTCTCCCTCTCCCCTCCCCTTCCCTCCCTCTACCACCACCACCCACCTGGCTACTCACTCTATCACCTTCACTCTCACTCAGTTTTACTCACACTCTTTTCCCCTTCCTCCCTCCCTCACTCCCTCCCCCGTCCCTCCCTCCCTCACTCCCTCCCCCGTCCCTCCCTCCCTCACTCCCTCCCCCGTCCGTCCCTCCCTCACTCCCTCCCCCGTCCGTCCCTCCCTCACTCCCTCCCCCGTCCGTCCCTCCCTCACTCCCTCCCCCATCCGTCCCTCCCTCACTCCCTCCCCGTCCCTCCCTCCCTCACTCCCTCTCCCGTCCGTCCCTCCCTCACTCCCTCCCCTATTCGTCCCTCCCTCACTCCCTCCCCCGTCCCTCCCTCCCTCACTCCCTCTCCCGTCCGTCCCTCCCTCACTCCATCCCCCGTCCGTCCCTCCCTCACTCCCACCCCCGTCCCTCCCTCCCTCACTCCCTCCCCCGTCCGTCCCTCCCTCCCTCCCTCCCCCGTCCGCCCTCCCTCACTCCCTCCCCCGTCCCTCCCTCCCTCACTCCCTCCCCCGTCCGTCCCTCCCTCAGTCCCTCCCCCGTCCGTCCCTCCCTCACTCCCTCCCCCGTCCGTCCCTCCCTCACTCCCTCCCCCGTCCGTCCCTCCCTCACTCCCTCCCCCGTCCGTCCCTCCCTCACTCCCTCCCCCGTCCGTCCCTCCCTCACTCCCTCTCCCGTCCGTCCCTCCCTCACTCCCTCCCCCGTCCCTCCCTCCCTCACTCCCTCTCCCGTCCGTCCGTCCCTCCCTCCCTCCCCCCGTCCGTCCCTCCTCACAAAGACGACACTACAACCTCATAATTATAATGCGTATCTTTTGTTACATATTTTATTTAATGTTTATATTGTTATTTTAGACTATGGTGAACTTTTTTGGGTGGGGTTAATTATTGTATTTATTTGTGGTGTGAGAGAGAGAGAGAGAGAGAGAGAGAGAGAGAGGGGGGGGGGGGAGGGTAAGGAAGATAAAGTACTGGCAAGGGAAGAGTGAGTGAGACTGAGCCACACTGTCAGCTGGGCCTCCTCCTCCTCCTCCCTCCTCTTTTGTCCCGTAAGTCTCTGCTTCCTTCCGTTCCTTCGTAATGTTCCCCCCTCCTGCCGGTTTCTGCATCTCCTGTTGTCTGCTGCTGCACCACGCTGTTATTTGGTCCCCTGCTGCACGTTGCTGCCCCCCCCAGAAAAGACCAAAGCTTTAATCAACACATGTACGTCACTTGGGCATCCCCCTCCCACGTACGTTATTTGGGCATGGGCACCACCCCTCACGTACTTCACCTGGGTATAGACATCATCCCCCTCCCACGTATGTCACCTGGGCATAGACGTCATCCCCCTCTCACGTACGTCACCTGGGCATAGACGTCATCCCCCTCCCACGTACGTCACCTGGGCATAGACGTCATCCCCCTCCCACGTACGTCACCTGGGCATAGACGTCATCCCCTTCCCACGTGCGTCACCTGGGCATAAACGTCATCCCCCTCCCATAGACGTCATCCCCCTCCCACGTACGTCACCTGGGCATAGACGTCATCCCCCTCCCACGTACGTCACCTGGGCATAGACGTCACCTGGGCATGGGTATCACACTTCTCTACCCCTCACGTGATTACCCAAAGTGATACCCTTGACCATGGGTTGTCAAGATCCGTAGCACACCTTATTGATCGCCACTCGTACTGCCCTCCACAAATCATGGGTAAAGTCTCTCAGGTCATGGGTTGAGTCTCCCAGTTACTAAGGTCGTGTAAGGTTGAGTCTCCCAGTTACTAAGGTCGTGTAAGGTTGAGTCTCCCAGTTACTAAGGTCGTGTAAGGTTGAGTCTCCCAGGAGGCCCCCCCCCCCCCCCAAGATGGACCCCGGCACCCAGGGTCTTTGATTCTCGAAGCCTCCTACGTGGATATTTTTTGTTTTTCTCCTCAGACTTAAATGAAAGAGACATAAGACTCATCTCACTGGCTCAGTCAACTCACAACACAAAGGTAGCGACCAAAATGACGATCAAGATGGCGCTGAGACCGTACCGTAAGTAGGTGCGTTCTCTTGTCTCATGGCGGGGCGGGGGGCGGGGCGGGAAGGGTGGGGGGGAGGGGATGATGTAGAAATCAATTTTTAAGAATGCGTTTTTTGAGAACCCAGAGAGGCGGAATAACATCAGCATTGCAGTAAGGCTTAGACGTGACTCGATACACTCTCAAAGCCTTATATAGAGAGGACGAAATCAAGGTACGAGTCTTAGGAGAGTCTGGACCCACGCAAGGGTACGAAGAGGCGCGAGACGGGAGGAACCCCCCGACCAGGGACACGGACTCCCCGACAGCCCCCCTCTACGGGCCTCTAAAAGTTCCCGGGTACGAAGTTTACGTGTCGCCTCCCGCAGCCGTCCTCCACCGCCTCCCGCAGCCGTCCTCCGCCGCCTCCCGCAACCCACCCACAAAGCCCAAATGGCCTCTTTTTTTTATTATTATTGCCAAGTAGACAAATAGAAATGTTATTACTGCACTATGTAGGTACCTCTTCCTGCCTCGCTCTTGCATATTTGTCATATATTATTAGTTGTTATGTAATGTCTACTTTCGTGGCTTTTGTGTAGAGTTCTTTGTGTTGGGTACGAGGCTGTTTCTGCGCGTGTGTTTATACAGTATATGTATTTATTTATGTTTATTATGTACTGTATAATATACCTGCAACATTCCACCAACCTCCGTACAGTAAGTTGTCCTATTTTTATTCATTAGTTCCCCTGAGAGGAAGACGTTATATAATGGTTATTTTCAGTCGAGGGGGAGCACAGGTAACACAGCCTTCAGCACCACGCTGACGTGAGAGTGACAACCAACCAGTGTGACGGAGTAATGATAACGTCACCTCGGCGATAAACACTGTGCAGGGAATAACAGGTGGAAAGAGATAATACTGGAAACGAGGGATAACTTACGATTAGAAAAACTGGAGCTGGTAAACATTGGCTCTGAGAACCTGTTGGGGATGAAGGCTGGTCTGGAACACTTAGTGGTGATGGTGAGGAAAAGAGAATTAGTATCAAACAAAAAAAAAAGGAAAAAAGAAAAGTGACAATAAAACTGGAACAGGAGAACTTGACAACGTTGAAGGCGTGGCAGGGTAATCTGGTTACGATAAAAGCAATTGTTTGGAGGGTGATTACAATTCCTGTTCTGCTAAAGGCCAGACCAACCCTACCTGGCTCGCCCTGGGGGAAAAGATAGGGAGGGATTCGGATGGAGGAAGGAGAGGGCTACACCTTCATTAGACGATTCACAATTTTTCGTATCCCACCTTCTGCCTCCTCCACCCCCCCCCCCCCCATCCCATTTCCCCCTCCTCTCATCCCCTCCTTCAGCCTGGAGACAGACGAGGTTCATATGCGGTAGCTGAAGGACTCATCTAAACTGGCGGCCCGACTTCTGCAGGAGCCAGACATAAAGGGGCCTCACTTTACAGGAGTCAGACACACGTGCCAGACATTAAGGTGCTTCAATTCTACAGGAGCCAGACATTAAGGTGCTTCAATTCTACAGGAGCCAGACATTAAGGTGCTTCAATTCTACAGGAGGTAGACATGAAGGTGCCTCAATTCTACAGGAGCCAGACATGAAGGTGCTTCAATTCTACAGCAGCCAGACATGAAGGTGCCTCAATTCTACAGCAGCCAGACATGAAGGTGCCTCAATTCTACAGCAGCCAGACATGAAGGTGCCTCAATTCAACAGGACCCAGACATGAAGGTGCCTTAATTTTACAGGAGCCAGACATGAAGGTGCCATATATTTTTCTAGAAACACCACATCCACCGACGCCGCCACATCCAGAGCCAGACGGGAAGACGCTCCAGTTCTTCCTGATGGAGGGAGGGAGGGAGCCAGACAAAGGGAGACGCCCCTTCCCCAACCCCCCCAGAGGTGTCTAGATGAGGCCGGTGGAGGACGAGACGGTGGTCTGCCACTTGGGTCGTCCTTCACCAACAAGAAGCGGGGGAGGGGTACGGCCGGGAAGTTGGTAACATCACAATCTCTCGGCGGCAGCAGCAGCAGTACCTGGTGCACCACGCTCTCTCACGCCCTTCCTCCTTCCCTTCTTCACCACCACCTTCCTCTACCTTCTCCCCCAGCCACCAACACCACCTTCCTGAAACCACCACAACCTCCTCCTCCTCCTCTTTGTCTGCCCTCCACCTCCCCATCTCTTGGCCTTCCTGTGTCTTGGGCTGTGCAGGTGTTAGGCTACGTAGGTGTTGGAATTTATAGGTGATCGATAGTCCAGATGTTGGTTGGGCTCTGCAGTTGTTGTCTTCCAGAGGTGTTGAGCTGTGCGGTTATTGTCTTCCATAGGTGTTGAGCTGTGCGGTTATTGTCTTCCATAGGTGTTGAGCTGTGCGGTTATTGTCTTCCGGAGGTGTTAAGCTGTGCGGTTATTGTCTTCCAGAGGTGTTGAGCTGTGCGGTTATTGTCTTCCGGAGGTGTTGAGCTGTGCGGTTATTGTCTTCCGGAGGTGTTGAGCTGTGCGGTTATTGTCTTCCAGAGGTGTTGAGCTGTGCGGTTATTGTCTTCCGGAGGTGTTGAGCTGTGCGGTTATTGTCTTCCAGAGGTGTTGGGCTCTGCGGTTATTGTCTTCCAGAGGTGTTGAGCTGTGCAGTTATTGTCTTCCAGAGGTGTTGGGCTCTGCAGTTATTGTCTTCCAGAGGTGTTGGGCTCTGCAGTTGTTGTCTTCCAGAGGTGTTGGGCTCTGCAGGTGTTAGGCAGTGTAGATGTTGCACCATGTTCCGCCGCGAAGGTGTTTTATTTTTTAATAGGAGTTGGTCTGTGTAAATACCAATAGTGCATTTTACAAGTATTGGGCGGAGCAGGTGTTAGACGCCAGGCAATTGGGTTATACACATGTAGTTAACTTTACAGGTGTTCGTGTGTGCAGCTGATGCGTTCTCTATAGTTGTTCGACCGCACAGATGCAGGCAAGGCTGTGCACGTGTTAGAGGTGGTTCAGGTAATAGATGATGTTTTCCGCGTCTTGGTGCGTGCTGGTACAGGTGTCCCCCATGTAGTGAATGGTGTTGTGGTAGTGTAGTACAGGTGTAATGGGTTAATGGTACAAGTGTGGTGGTGGTGTGGTGGTAGATGTATATTGGTGTTGTTGGTGATGTGGCAAAGGGTGTGGTGGTAGTGTGGTGATGTGGCAAAGGTGGTGGTGGTGTTGGTGGTGTGGTAGTCGTACTCGTATATTGGTGGTATTGGTGGTGTGGTGATGTGGCAAAAGTGTGGTGGTGTGGCAAAGGTGTGGTGATGTGGCAAAGATGTGGTGGTGTGGCAAAGGTGTGGTGGTGATGATGTATGACTCGACCCTCGTATACAGTATACTACCAGATGAGGTTCAGTAAGACTCATCCTCCAGCCTGCCACATCAACCACACCCTGGTAGTTTAGCTTGGTCGCTCTCACCATGACAACCACATGATCCCTCTCTGGTCGAGTGGTTTGGTCGTGTGTGGTCGTGTGTGGTTCTGTATGGTCGTGAGGAGGACCTGGTGAGAGTTATGGTAGACAGGTAAGGGGCGTGGCAGAGTGTGTGTCCGTGACTGTCTTCTGGAGTGTTTAATTTGCCACACTTTTACCCCGTTGTGTTGGATGGCGCTGCAGCTGCCCCCCCCTTGTTGACGGCACAGCAGCTGCTTCGTACTGCATGACTGCTGCTGCCGGGGTAACACGTGTGTGTGTGTGTGTGGGGGGGGGGGGTATACGACTCTTGGTTCCACAGCATGACTCTCGACTTTTTCTTGTAAATTCACTTTTTACACAATATAGCACCGTGTACCATGACTCCTCCTCTCAACCCACGACCACTGGCGCTTCTCCTGCTGGTGGTGGCGTAGGAGGAGGAGGTAGTGGTGGTGGAGGAGGAGGTAGTGGTGGTGGAGGAGGAGGTAGTGGTGGTGGAGGAGGAGGTAGTGGAGGTGGAGGAGGTAGTGGTGGTGGAGGAGGAGGTAGTGGTGGTGGAGGAGGAGGTAGTGGAGGTGGAGGAGGTAGTGGTGGTGGAGGAGGAGGTAGTGGTGGTGGAGGAGGAGGTAGTGGTGGTGGTGGAGGAGGTAGTGGTGGTGGAGGAGGAGGTAGTGGAGGTGGAGGAGGTAGTGGTGGTGGAGGAGGAGGTAGTGGTGGTGGAGGAGGTGGTGGTGTGATGATGGAGCTGTTCCCCCCCCCCCCCCATACACACGTCACTGGTCCAGGTGGTTAGGTTACAGACCATAAACGTAGATGAGGGCGGGTTGGTGAGACAGTGAACCCTCCCTCCTGCCTCCATTCCCTCTCCCTCCCATCCCCTCCTCCTTTCCTCTCCCTGCTTCACTTCCTCCCCATCATCCCTCGCCTTACCCCCCCCCCCCCACCTGGTGACGCACGGGACAATGGAGACAAACAGACGGACAGACAGACAGACAGGTAGATGAATGTACAATCTCGTTCAAGATTCTTCGAACACTGCTGAAGACAGCTGGCAACTCAAGGCCGTCTGTTTACTATAGTACGTAAATTATGAATAAATGTAAAAGTGATCGGTGATTGGTTACTTAGTTCCCCATTACTTAATTTAATGGTTGGGCTTTGTTGTTTCGTATTATATTATACGTCGTACCATAGTAAACAAACAGCTATGAGTTGCCAGCTGTCTCCAGCAGTGTACTTATTGAATTGAATTGAAACAGTTCATTTAGCCAGAAGAACACAGATACAGAGTGGATAATAATAACAATATCAACATGGCTGAGCCAGTTGAGAACCTGAGCTCTCTTTGAAGCACCTGATATATACTGTACATTTATCTCAAGGAAGTATTATGTAACATTCAGTAACATCTGGAATAGTACAATAGCATCTCATCATGTTACCAATATTTTTTTATTTATATTATAAGTATACAGTATGCATAAATTACAGTGGAATTGAAAAACATAAGTATAATGGGGGAGCAGTACCACATGGGTTGAGCAGTAATAAGGTTGAACAAGAGGACAGAGCTGTCAGGATTATGTCTGTTGGCAATTGTTTATTGCAATGGTAATTACTTATTTATTTACATGATAATTTCCGATAAAACGGTTTTGATGGAACAATAAAAACAGGTACTGTAAATATAGTAAGTGTTACAAGAAATATTAATTCTTAGACAATAGATATGTTTTAAGAGATGATTTAAAGGAAGGGAGCGTAGTCTTTGCTCGGATGGGTGGGGGTAAGTTCTTCCACACCTTCACAGTCTAACTAACTTTCTCAAGCTACCGAAAAATTAATTCACTTTGTATACATTGATAGGAGAGTGAGTGGATGTGAGAGGTGTGTGTAGAGAGTGAGTGTAGATGGGTGTAGATTATCCTCACCTAAACACACCTCCTCCTACCCCCCTTCCTCGGCCTGTCCTAGCTGAAGGGTATTACTAAGTATCACTCATAGTCCTGTACACTGTAGTTCCTCCCTCGTCACGACCGACAAGCCCGTTTTCGTTGTTGCCCGCGACTGAATTTTATACTTCAATAAAGTTTGTTGTTTGTATTCTGGGTCAGAGTTGGTTTAAGGGGCCATGTGTACCTCTACTGGACGTTCGTGAAAAGATTGATATAATCAGAAAATTAAGTTATTAATTTATATGTTAAGAACATTTCATTTACCATCAAACACATCCCACCAGATTTGTAATACTGATCTACTTAAAATTATTGTTATTTATTTCAACCCCCAATATACAAAAGCACCAATCACAGTCACCGAACTTTACTTTTTTGTTATTGTGTGGGGCGGATTTCCTAGGGGAATAATTCCACAACTATTATCATCCAACAACCCATCAGCAACCCATACTAGAATCCAGAGCGTTTTAAGACCCCCCCCCCCCCCCCCGTGAGTATCCACACATTTAGAATATTATGCTTGCTTTCTGCTGACGTCACGGCTAGTCACTGGAACAACACGGTGTAATTTTACACCAGCCAATACACTCAGTCTCTCCTCTATGTTTACATTGCATGATTAGTCAAGGTGATAAACGTGTCCTCTATGGGGAGCGTGGGTTTCTCTACAAGTTTCCTTAAAGAAAGGACTCCAGTTATAGAAGCACTATCTTCATTACGATGAACAAAATAATAATCTTGCACAATAACCCGTAGACAAACGAAATTATATATATATATATATATATATATATATATATATATAATATATATATATATATATATATTTATGAAATCCACAATGAAAACGTGGATAAGATAAATCTGATAAAATCACACGGGAAAATGGAAACAACGGAGTACCTTAGCTTTCGTCTTTATTCAAGACATCTTCAGAGGCAACTGGATTACATGGATTACATGGCGGTACTGTACACTGGTATGTCATATTGAAACACTTAAACAACAACGGGCCCTCTTGTGGTACCCCTCTAGCCACCGGTCAAATGGCGGCTTCTAAATAATATATATTAATCCCAGGAAGACGTGAGTTAGAATCATTGCCGCCAAAAACATTAACATCAACCTGCGATGAGAAAACACCTCTATAGGATGCGCACCAACACAAATAAACACAAATTAACACTGTATTACTAGACCCGTTTATACATACTGGTCCTTGGAGGTTTAATCTCGATCTGTTCTGGGAATTCATTTTACTCCTGCCTGTACGCTTTATACCGGGGTCACAGTTTCACCAGTTATGTCTTCAGGGGGAATGTTAAAAACTTAAGAAAATAAGGAGTCTGCAACATTGTAGGTGTAGTGTATAAGTTGCTCAGGTGTAGGGAGTGTGTAAAATAGTGTAGGTGTAGTGTATAAGTTGCCCTAGTGTTAGGGAGTGTATAAAATAGTGTAGGTGTAGTGTATAAGTTGCTCGAGTGTTAGGGAGTGTATAAAATAGTGTAGGTGTAGTGTATAAGTTGCTCGAGTGTTAGGGAGTGTATAAAATAGTGTAGGTGTAGTGTTGCTCGGTGGGAGTGTATAAAATAGTGTAGGTGTAGTGTATAAGTTGCTCGAGTGTTAGGGAGTGTATAAAATAGTGTAGGTGTAGTGTATAAGTTGCTCGAGTGTTAGGGAGTGTATAAAATAGTGTAGGTGTAGTGTATAAGTTGCTCGAGTGTTGTTTTTTTTTTCGAGGCTTAAGGTAAGTTTGTTACGTGTTTCCCAGGTCCTGACTTAAGTTAATTCAGTGTTCATAGTTGTCATCAAGGAATGGAGGTCTGAGTTGCTGGCATAGAGATTACTATCGTCTGCTAATAAGTTGTACTTGATGAGTGTACTGGAGTGGACTATATCGTTTATGTACAACAAGAACAGTACAGAACCGAGAATGGAGCCTTGAGGGACGCCATACAAAATTGATGAGAAGTCAGATTGATGATTATTGTAGCAGACAAACTGTTTCCTGTTAGACAGATATGAGGTAAACCAATTGTGGGATGAACCCTTAACTCCGTAATGTTCAAACTTTGCCAGGAGGATGGTATGGTCGACAGTATCAAAGGCTTTAGAGAGGTCCATCTGAGAGGCTGTGAGGATGTTATTGACATTGTAGAAGGAATTTAGTCTACTACATGCTAGCTTCTCCAGTATCTTACTTAACGCTGGGGGGACTGATATGGGGCGGTAACTCTGGAAAAGATCTTTGTCTCCAGATTTTGTATATGTTGGGTGAACCTTGGCAATTTTCAGTTTATCCGGAAAGACACCACTAGTGAAGGAGGAGTTACAAATGTGTTGGAGACCAGGTAGTAATAAGTGGTCTACTTTCTTAATGATGCTCATTGGTATATTGTCTTCGCCTGCTGCTGCATCTTTGGACATTTTTATGTTGGTCAGCAATTCATCTGCTGTGACAGGGGAAAAGAACAGCTCATTTTGCTGTCTGTTTTGCAGGTAGGCTCTAAATTCCTCATGGTGATTAGGGATGCTCTCTGCATGATTTTTGCCAACATTAATAAACTATTTGTTGAAGTGGTTGGTAATGAGGGAAGGTTCCGTTACAACTGAATCATTTATCATAAAAGCTGAGTGGGGAGGAGGGGGGCAAGGTTGAGTGTTCCTGTCCTGAATAGAATTGATGATACTCCAGGTTTTCTTCCTGTCGTCTGATGCTGACTGGAGCTTATTTGTATAATAGTTACGTCTGACATTTCTAACTGCTTGAGTTGCTCTATTTATGATACTTCGGTAAGCATCACCTAAAGTTATGGGTCTTTTTGCAAATTTTCTTTGGAATTTGAGTTTTTCTTTTATCATTGCCTTGATTTCACTTGAAATATAGAGCGTGGAGATAGATTCATTTTTTACTAATTTAGTCTTGAGGGGGAAGCATTTATGAAAGCAAGAACTGAAGATGTAAAAGAAGTTGCAGCAGCTCACGTTAGGGTCGTCGGAGACATAGACAAGATCTCACTTAGCATTCATTAAGTTGTTTTCAAACAGGAGCATGTTGTCGGCGCAGTAGTCACTGTATTGTATTGTGACTTTACTAGACCTTTCAGGTCTTGTGGGGTATGATGGTGGGGGTATAGGGGTGGTGTAGGTTGATGGGGGTATAAGGGTGGTGTATGATGATGGGGGTATAGGGGTGGGGGATGGTGATTGGGGTATTGGGGTGGGGGAGGGGGATGGGGGTATAGGGGTGGGGGAGAGTAATGGGGTTAGAGGGGTGGGGGAGGGGAATGGGGGTATAGGGGTGGGGGAGAGTAATGGGGTTATAGGGGTGGGGAGGGTGATGAGGGTATATGGGTGGGGAGGGTGTTGGGGGTATAGGGGTGGGGAGGGTAATGGGGTTATAGGGGTGGGGAGGGTGATGAGGGTATAGGGGTGGGGAGGGTGTTGGGGGTATAGGGGTGGGGAGGGTGTTGGGGTATAGGGGTGGGGGGTTGTCTGTGGTCATAAAATACTCACTGGTAATAACGGATTGCTCCTCAATAGTCCATGCCCATTGCCCACTGCCACACACATTCTTAACCGCTTTCGAGGTGATTAACCGTGGGAAGGCTTCACTAACTTGTAGATTAACTTAAGGAGGAGTATTTTCCAACAATTTAGCTTTTAACTCGAACATGATCCTAAATAGGAAAATTGTCGGTAATTGTTAGAAATTAGTGATATGTAATGTGTATGTGGCGGGAGGGAAGGAGGGGGAGGGTGGGTCGTTTCCCTCTGGCACGAACCCCTCCCTCCCTCCCTGATGGCGATTTAAGAGGGTCGGCTTTTAAACCTGGACTTGCAGAATGTATCGTGCTCGCTCTCTCTACACTTCGTCCCCGGATGGATGGAATTTTTTTAGCCGAGGAAACCGGTTTGGCGGATCTTTTGTTTGTTTCTGTTTTTGTTGCTTGTGTGGAGGACTAGTTTAAAGATGGATGTATTGCTACACGCCAGGGAGCGGTGGTGGTGTATCAGGACGTGATGTGGTGCCGCCCGTAAATTCAGACACATCTCCATTCTTGTGTGATAAAAAGTGGCTAGACGGAACCAGAGCTGCGGATCTTTTATTGGGGGCGGCCAGTAAGGGCGAGACTCCCATCCTGACCAGCTGGACTCTCGCCTCTGTGGTCACGGTCAAGGTAAGCTATATAGGGGACTTGGCTATCGGACAATTGATAAAAAATGTGTATTGTTTTTTGTGAGATTATAAGAGTTAATAGTGGAGATGATCTAATATATTTAGCGCCAGGGTAGTAGAGCGTGTTGTCAAATGTGAACTGCTGTCGCTTTAGTGTTCGGTGTACAGTAGTGGGGTGTACGGGTCGAGAGTAGGGGTGTGGGCGTGGGGAGAGGTTCGGTGTGAGGTTAGGTCCTCCCGGCTCCCTCACCACCCAGGGAGGGCTGCTCCTCCCTCACACTTATATTTTCTCGTTAATTAGTCCTGAGTCGCCCCCCCCCCGCCCCCCTCGTGCGAATTTACTTAAATTTCAGGTGAAAGCTAAGAAAAATGAGTTAACAACGTTACCCAGATGGGGCTCAGATCAAAGTGCATTTTTATACCGTGTACATTATTTTACAGCCTCAGCCAATGGAGTTGGTGGGTGTTAGTGGGGTGAGGTGCCAGCAAGAAGCTTTACGTGGGGCTAACTACACGGTGCTCTGATGCCTTCATTAGTAGTCCTGCTGTGTCCACCAGTAATGACCCACCGCCTCACGATTGTATTAAATTAAGTTTCCTCCTGTCTTTTGAAACACGTGTCACACGTCATGATGCGTGCATATGTCAGCAGGTGTTGCGCCACATGACAAAGTGTTGTCTTGTGATGCGCGTCTCATGAACCTTGTTAGTGGGTTACGTGTTCCAGTTAATACCCGTCAATGCATGTCAAGGCAGTGACACACCGGCTTAAGGTCGTCATGCCTCATAAGACATCTGTTAGTGGATGTTTTCCCATGAATCATTTGTCAGGACGTTACTCACCCCGTGACACAGCTGTCAGTGGGTGTTATTCTTGGTAGCATCTGTCAAGTGGGTGTCACACTGTGTCACACACCTGTCAGTGGTGTCAGACATCGTCATACACCTGTCAGAGGGTGTCATACCACGGCAAAGGCATCGTAGATGTTACAAAATATAATGCAGCTTGAATCACCTGCTTAAGTCTTCCCAGTGGTACAGCTGTCGTTGTCACCGTTAATCATCTATCACTGTAGTCTATGCCAGCAGTGTCCATCATCACCACCCGGCAGTGCCACGTGACGCATGTTGATAACTGGCGGTGACTTCAGTGCCAATACTGCCCCGGCTCTTGGTGAGGAGGAACTGGTGACCTTCGTGGCACCAGAATAGCTGTGTCTACCCTCCCCGGAGCTGTGGTGTGTGGTGTGTTGTGTGGTGCTGTGGTGTGTTGTGTGGTGCTGTGGACTGTGGTGCTGAGGTGTGGTGCTTTGGGAATACGGCGATATTGTTCATAGAAAGTTCTCGTGTGTGTGTGTGTGTGTGTGTGTGTGTGTGTGTCTGTGTGTTAAAAGAAGACGTCTATAGTATGTCTGGGGCCAAACACACACACACACACACACAGACACTGTCCTCTGAAAGCGAACAAACCCCCCCACCCCAAGTTTTCATCATAAAACAAGTTCTTTCGCTTTTATTCAACTCTCACTAACTCTCGTCTCGTATCTGAAGGTCAGTTTTTATCGGCGGGAAGTTGTGAGGCTGACCCCGTGTCACCTGTGGCCGCCCCGACAAGGTGTATGACCCAATAACTTACACATAATCAACAGAAAACGGGTAATAATTGAGTGTGTGGGAGAGGGAATAATAAGATTTAATGCGCTTATGTTAGAAAACGAGATTATAACACTACGAGATACCGACCTTAACACCAGTTGGGGGTTATGACTATCTTGCTCCTCACAACTCTGGTCAACGTAAACTTGGACTATGAGATTCAAGCGAGAGAAGAAGAAGCGGGTTTCTCACTCTCTTGTTTTATTAGGAAATTGTGATAAATAATGGCGCTGATTATGTGGCAGCAGCTGTATATAAAGGTTTAATTTCGCACCACCACCACACATCCCTTAGAGGTACTTATGGAGGCAATATCAGGTCATTCTAGGGAATATCAGGTCGTATCAAGGTCATGTGTGTGTGTGTGTGTTTAGCCTTCCGTGCAAGTTGGAGCCGCTAAGACACCTGTTGAGCTGGGAAGGTGCATGTGTGGAGTCGGATTGCGGCACCTCCTCTCCCCTCCCCCTTTCTCTCATTCGTTCACACACACGCGTACGTGAAGTTATTTACTAGCACATAAAGACGTATTTTTTACGGCTGGTCTGGTAACACCTGACCGTCATACCAGGTGATGATACAGGTACCTGGTGATGGTACAGGTACCTGGTGGTGTCACTAGGCAGGGTGGCGCTAAGTGATGGAGCAACATTCACCTCACACACCTTAATGGTCCATCTCACCAGGTATTAAGTGATCCGTGTCAAGATTCACAAAGGCCCGTACCTCTAGTGGCCGTATCCAGTTAAGGTAGAGTGTCTCCAGTGTGATATTGACGCCATTTCTACTTCTTGATTTCGCACTTGGAGACCTTAGAGCTGCGTATGTTGTATGCGTTAGTCAGCTATATGTTAGCCTTTCTTGACTGACAGACTGATCCATGTTGTGTTTAATCACGTGAGGAATTTATTTTGATTTTTTTTTACAGTTATACGTCCCATGATACACACACACACACACACACACACACACACACACACATCCTGGAGAGCATCCTAGTACATTCCCGCCATTCCTCTGATCTCACTCCTGCGCGCGTTTTTTTTTTTTCTGTATTTTTATTTATTTTTTTATACTTCTTCCCGCGCGCGTAACTGTTTCTCTTGTCTCTTTAAACTTTGCGCGCGCTAACTGGTGCTGCTTGTCCGGGTTACCTGCACTAAACGGTTTTTTCCTTGTTGCTCTCTCGTGTCGCTGCCCAGGTGTGTGTGTGTGTGTGTGTGTGTGTGTGTGTGTGTGTGTGTGTCTTTTTGTTGTTGTTGCTATTATTATTATTATTATTATTATTATTATTATTATTATTATTATTATTACCGTATTATTGCTGTTATTATTATGATTGTTATTAATATTGTTATTTTTGTTGTTATTGTTATTATCGTTTTTGTTATTATTATTATTATTATTATTATTAGTTATTTTCCATATAATTTGATTTATAACAGGAAGTTTCTATCTATCTATCTATCAGCACGAAACAAAGGAACATAGAAAACTCTTTAAAGAATAATGTGAAGGAAATAGGGGAAGGGGTGATGCAAGACGAGTGTAGGAGGTGACAGGAAAATGCCCAGACATACCCAGAAATACCCCCTCCCTCCCCCCCCCCCCTTCCCTCACACACACACTCACTCATTCATTTCCTCAACTTATTCACACCGGATATAAAGTGAGTCTCAATTACTTCTTTTTTTCTTTTCCTACTTGACTGACTTGACTGGTTCTTCTAGGTATAAGTGAGTCATAACCTCCTCCCTGGGGTGTAGACTACTCATGACCTCTGTTCACCCATCTTCCTGTGTGTGTGTGTGTGTGTGTGTCGTGACTCGTCATAAATTACTTGCATATTCACATAACCTCTCTCTCTCTCTCTCTCTCTCTCTCTCTCTCTCTCTTTCTTTCTTTCTTTCTTTCTCTCTCTCTTTCTTTCTTTACGCGTGTTTTTGTGAGTTCATTCTTCACTCTTACTCATCTTGATTCATTTGTAAAGAACCTTGGCAAATATAGATAGATAGATAGATAGATAGATAGAGAGAGAGATAGGTGTTTATTAAGACTATCATAGAAATTCACATTGACTCAGTGTAAACGCCTTAGTTACGGACGCTCAGGTTACGGGCAAGTCGAAGGGAATGATTGAAACCCGTCTTTTGACGCATTCAGTATTTATTGATGTGGTCAAAACCTGCAGAGGAGAAGGCGTTCATTATATTACAAGGTGATCCATCTGACACATAATTAGTTAGTCTCACACAATTTTATCTTAATTACAATTTATTAAACATACTGACATAACACAAAGTTCATAACTCTATTAATCTCAGCTTCGCTTCACTCTGCATTGTCTTATTACTCCAGGTTAGGCAGAAACGAGTAGGCGTAATTAGTCAACAATATTTCAGTACCGAGGGGTATGTCATCACTTAGGCTGTACTTACAAGTGCGGGTCAATGCAGATCAGTATGGTGTTCCAAGAGACAACAGTATTGCGTAAATCGTCCCAGCACAAATTCTCGGACAGAAGGCTGGTCTTGACAATCATCACTAGAGAGGGCGGTCTGTCTCATGGAGGGGCGGGCAGAACCAGGACTTGTCTGTAAACACTTCTACATCTGGCGAGGTCACAGGTCGAAAGATTTCATAGCATCACACGCCAGCACTGTAGATGAAGCCAGCGGCGATAACACTCAGCATATACTGTAGTTCATACGTAGACAGTACAGGTGTACAAACAATGTACGGTACATACATAGACATGGGGGTCGAGACACCTACAGTATGGAGTTTATATTACGTTATAATCCTTAATTAATTTTGTAGTTTCCTAATAATAATAATAATAATAATAATAATGACAATAATAATAATAATAACAACAAAAACAACGACGACAATAACAATAATAATAATAATAATAATAATAATAATAATAATAATAATAATAATAACAACACCGTCAATAATAATATAACAACAACGACGACAATAATAATAATAAATAAATAAACTAAACAAGTACTATATAATACCGCTTCAATAACAGGATAATTCGCCTTGCTTAATCCGTGTTTATATCCTGTTCTGACTACCACTCATATAAGCTTGGCATTGTCTTCACCCCAACTTTTTAAATGGATTTATATTTTTTTTGGTTTTGTCTGTCAGTCTGTTTTTGTTGCTATAATTATTATAGAGGTATAGTGGCTTATAATGTTGTATTGTAACTGCCACACAGACCTGGCCTTCACAGACTTGGCCAGGTAAACAAACATACCTGGCCATCACACTTGGACAGGTATACAACATGGTCCTCGTAACTACCACACAGACTTGAATTGATATATAATGGAATCAGTATTAATGTTGGCACGTGTTAGCAGGTGGTAACATATGCGTTGAGAGATGGTACCATAAGTGTGGGCATGCGATGGTAGTTGGCTGTCATCGATGTGTTGCCAGGTAGGGTAGAAGATGTGTTGCCCAGGTAGGGTAGAAGATGTGTTGGCAGGTAGGGTAGAAGATGTGTTGGCAGGTAGGGTAGAAGATGTGTTGGCAGGTAGCGTAGAAGATGTGTTGCCAGGTAGGGTAGAAGATGTGTTGCCAGGTAGGGTAGAAGATGTGTTGCCAGGTAGGGTAGAAGATGTGTTGCCAAGTAGGGTAGAAGATGTGTTGCCCAGGTAGGGTAGAAGATGTGTTGCCAGGTACAGTAGAAGATGTGTTGCCAGGTAGGGTAGAAGATGTGTTGCCAGGTAGGGTAGAAGATGTGTTGGCAGGTAGGGTAGAAGATGTGTTGCCAGGTAGGGTAGAAGATGTGTTGCCCAGGTAGGGTAGAAGATGTGTTGGCAGGTACGGTAGAAGATGTGTTGGCAGGTGGCAGCGACACATACTGCTACCAGCTGCCGTGACTCTTGTTGATGGCAATAAAGACATCATTAACCTTTTTTTCTTTAACTTTTTTGTCCTCAAGGTTAAGCCCTTAGTGTTACCAGTGTGTGTGTGTGTGTGTGTGTGTGTGTTTATATAAGTGTGTGTGTGTGTGTGTTCTATGTTTATATAATTGTGTGTGTGTGTGTGTGTGTTCTATGTTTATATAATTGTGTGTGTGTGTGTGTGTGTGTTCTATGTTTATATAAGTGTGTGTGTGTGTGTGTGTCTTCTATGTTTATATAATTGTGTGTGTGTGTGTGTGTGTGTGTGTGTGTGTGTGTGTGTGTGTGTGTGTGTGCCTTTGTTTTCCATATGTCTTTGTTACTTGGTGTGTGTACACCCTGTACCCAACAGCAGTAGTCTTGGCCACCTCACACACACACTGGCGTGTTAGAGTACATTCTGGTCTATCCCGACACTTGCCTCCTGTCCTCCCCCCCCCCCTGTCCTCGCCTCCTGTCCTTGCCTCCTGTCATCCCCTCCTGTCCTCGCCTCCTGTCCTCGCCACCGATCCTCGCCTCCTGTCCTCCCCTCCTGTCCTCGCCACCAGTCCTCCCCTCCTCACCTCCTGTCCTCCCCTCCTGTCCTCGCCTCCTGTCCTCTCCTCCGGTCCTCGCCTTCTGTCCTCGCCTCACTACTGGTGTGATGGTGACTTTGAGAAATTTAGTATTATTTATTCTTCTTTTTAACACAGAGTTTATTACTGCCGTTGTGTGGGGGGTGCCTGCGTGGGTGTGGGAGTACCTGTGTGGGTGTGGGGGTGCTTGCGAGGGTGTGGGGGTGCCTGGGTGGTTGTGGGGGTGCCTGCGTAGGTGTGGGGGTGCCTGGTGGGTGTGGGGGGTGCCTGGTGGGTGTGGGGAGTGCCTGCGTGGGTGTGGGGGGTGCCTGCGTGGGTGTGGGGGTGCCTGCGTGGGTGTGAGGGTGACTGCGTGGGTGTGGGGGTGCCTGCTTGAGTGTGGGGGGTGAATGAGGGAGAGGTGAAAGGGAGGGGGAGGGGGGAGGGAGGAGGTGCCAGTCTGATAAGTAATGAAGTATGTTAATGGTTGTGGTAAATGACAGCACAGAGTTGGCATTGATGGTGGTACAGTGTGGTAGTGTGTGGCGGTACAGTGTGGTAGTGTGTGGTGGTACAGTGTGGTAGTGTGTGGTGGTACAGTGTGGTGGTGTGTGGTAGTGCTGGTTGGCTGATTTATACGCTGCAATCGTTGATGAGGGAATGTACTGTTGTGGAGTGTGTGGTACAGGGTGCTAGGTTGGGGCTTGTGTGTGTGTGGGGCTTGTGTGTGTGTGTGTGTGTGTGTGGATGATATACTAAAATATCTTGTTCCTCATCTCGGTATATACTGTACAACACCTCCCATCCCGTTGCTGCACACACACTTTTTCAATAAACCGTTTATTATTATTATTATTATTATTACTACACACAGTTTTCTCGGGACCCTGAGAGTGAGAAGTAAGACATGGGGGCAGAGTTATTGAGAGGGCCAGCTGGAGGGAGGGTAGGAGGGAGGGAGGGAATGGTAGGAGGGAGGGTAGATAGGAGGGAGGGAATCTTGTGTCTCTGGTTGCCTCACACTTCCTCGTGGCACCTGACGCCCAGCCACTTGATGTGAGGCAACACTTTATTACACGAGAAGAGCACATGAAGTACCCTGATTTGCTCGTTGTTGTTGTTGGTGTGTGTGTGTGTGTAGTTACGTCCAGTTGATATAAGACACACGTAACCACCCTAACACAGTGCATATCATTAAGCTTAGTGGATTTTCCAGTCTATTCTAATCTTTACATAACATTACTAACCTAATAATGCTATAAATCTCTGGGAATGTTTTTGGTATAGTACTTTTGAATCCGAACCTACAGTGCAGTACAGTTCAGTCCCATATAAACGCATATTTCTGTACCTGTATCTTAACCTAACCTAACCTGTCACTCACCTTGATAAATAAATTCAGAATAAGTTTGATATTTTATCATGTTAAGCCATGTGAGTGTTCCTGGGTATATATATAGTGTCTTGCCTGCAGTCTCTGGGAATGTTTTTGGTATAGTACTTTTGAATCCGAACCTACAGTGCAGTACAGTTCAGTCCCATATAAACGCATATTTCTGTACCTGTATCTTAACCTAACCTAACCTGTCACTCACCTTGATAAATAAATTCAGAATAAGTTTGATATTTTATCATGTTAAGCCATGTGAGTGTTCCTGGGTATATATATAGTGTCTTGCCTGCAGTCTCTCCTTCCTGGACGAATCACCACCCCGAATTACCCAGTGCTAGGGTAACTAGGGTAACGAGGCATTTATAGGAACTGGAGCGTCGACGTCTGCTTCAAGTTGCCAGAAGTCCTTATCGTTATTAGTTATATTTTTCCTTGTGAGTTCATCCTGGAGGTGAGTCTGTGTTTCCTAGAACTGATTCCCCCCTCCCCACCCCTCTCCTCCCTCCCCCCCCCCCCCTAGCTAGACGTTCTGGTGAAGGTGGTGAGTGTGGTGTTGTGAGAAGCTGGGGAGGGTGATCTCATTGTTGTGTAGTGTATGTTATGGTGTACATTATAGGTCGTGGTGACTGTAGATGTGTAACGTGGTGTAGTAGGTGGTTGTGGTGTGGTAGATGGTCGTGATGGTGATGGTCGTGATGGTGATGGTCGTGATGATGATTATGGTCGTGATGATGATGGTCGTGATGATGATGATGGTCGTGATGATGATGGTCGTGATGATGATGATGGTCGTGATGGTGATGGTCGTGATGATGATGATGGTCGTGATGGTGATGGTCGTGATGATGGTCTCACCTGGGGAGAAGGGAAGCGGTGGTGGCAGTGAACGACCGTCTGAGTAATTATGTTTTTGTTGGCGGCATCACCAGTCAGCCACTTTGTTCTGCTTGTCTTGCTGTCTGACTCCCGCTCCACCAGCTTAGTGAGGAGCCTCTGTCCTGCCTTAACACACACACGCACGCCGTTATGCTCTGTGTGTGGGCCCAGAAGCAGGAATTATCATTTACGACACTCTGAACGCTTTAAGAGATCATTTCCGAGGGTTTAAAGGTGACACCAGGCTATTTTTGGCGTATTTGTGTGTGTGTGTGTGTGTATGTATGTATGTGTGCGGGCGTGCGTGTGTACAGGTCGTTAGGATTTTGTCTCTGGAATTAAAATAAAAATCACTCGTGTCACGTCATTCGGGGCGAGATATATACTGTATATATCTGTAAATATTATCCCCCTCCCGCCTTTTCCCCCCCTATTTTTTTTTGTCTCTTCCCGAGCGAGTTTAGTTTTTTTATACGGGATTACATTAATTTTCAAGATTCACAGTTAACTTGTCATCAGTGATTTTTTTGGGGGGTCACATAAACACAAAAAAAAACATAACCTAATACTTAAAAAAAAAATAAGTTACATTTGAACCTCTCGTAGTGACCCCTCAAGCTTAGAGAGGCAGAGCAAAGCTGATCGGATTATAGACTTCGGTGCATCACTAACCACAACTTCTCGTGCATCATGCAACCGAGGAGAACGTAAACAGAAGCTTGCGGAGGAACTTGGATGTTCATTGTCCAATTCCGTCAATTCCTTCTCTCTCTCTCTCTCTCTCTCTCTCAGCGGAATGTAGAGCGGACTGTACTGTACGTCACCCAAGACCCAGTTGCCGGACGAATTGTTGGACATCCTGGCACTTGAGTTTTGTGTGTGTGTGTGTGTGTGTGATGAGTGGTGGGTGGTTAGCTAGTTAGTTCACAGAGTTGATACTTTCCGTGTGTTGAGGGTGTTGGAGGGGGGGGGGGGGATATACTCAGTACAGTCGTCTCGCTTGTTGTCGTCGCTGCTGGTGTTTGGGGTCGGAAAGAGAAGCAGTCATGATTGGCATTCCCGTAGATCGTTCATGTTGTCGCGGGTTCGTTCCTTTTGTCGGGGATTCGTTCGTTATTTTTGAGATTCGTTCATATTGTTGGCGATTCCTTCGTTGTTCACACACACATACACACACATACACACTCCTTGGTAAAGTAAATAATTTTCTTTATACACGACGTAATTTTCTTCATGCGAAATAATAATTATAACAGTAATAGTAATGATAATGACGGTGATAATTATTGTTTATTTCTGAGGATTGTGTGTACGTGAGTCATCTATCACTACGGCACCGAGTTCTTTTGTTACAGGAGGGAGTTGGTGACCTTTCCGTTTCCTCCCCTCCCCTTCCTTCCCTTCCAGTCCCTACCGTCCGTCCCTTCCTTCCTCCATCCAGGTAATATGGAGGTGTGGGTGTCGAGGGAAGATGGTGACGGTGGTAGAGGTGGAGTCGGGTACCCTCCAGCCCTTCGGGTCCTGAGGGTAGACCAGCCCACCACCCCTAATGTCTGCAGTCCTCCTCCTCTTCCGCCCATATTATTTATTATTATTATTCCTCCCTCCTCACCACACGCTCTGTCTGTCCTCTGCACCAAGATAAAGACAAATGAACCTCAAGAATTCTCACTCGTCTTAGAATAATGTCTCCTTCGCGTGTATAAGTTTGTTCAACGTAGAATAATTATAATAATGATGATGTTTAGTGGAAGCTTTAACACATATTTACTCATTGTTCAGGAATGAAAGTTATAAGATTGTAGCCTCGGTTAAGAGCCAGATTAGTGTGCAGCTGATGCAGAAGGAACAGCTACCTTGCCCCTGATGTAGAAGAGTTGCCACAAAACACTGTGACCAGACTCAATTATGTGAAACATACTACTGCATTTGTGAAATAGTTGCACACGTAACCAAACTGCGGCTGTGGTAGAGGCAACATACAAACACAGCTCGCTGGCTGTGGTGTACACATGAACACCGTCTGCAGAAAAACCGCAGCAGACGATGCGTTGCCAGAACTCCTGGGCCTTTTTGTCTGGCACCGCCTCGGTGTTCGAGTACTCGGGCTTGTCTTCCTCTTGCTCCCAGGTTTAACTTATTTTATACAAGCTCTTTGTCACCTCATTGTGCCGGGGTCATCAACATATATAACGCTATAAAACTGAGTTCAGTTAAACCCGCGTGTCCAGGAACAGCGCAGTATGTCTTATAGTCCTAAACTAAACAGGTTACTCACCTTGGCCTTTCGCAAACACTCTTCCATAGGAGGCATCTGGTAGGGCAGCCAATGAAAATCTACATTGGATCCTTGGTGGGGTGTGTTTGATTTTCATTGGGCGAGGGACTTGCTGGTATGGGAGATTGATTGGCCATAGCGAGTTTAACCTTGACGTTCGTTTTCGTATCCAGCTTCACTATACGGTATGTTTAAGGTCCGACACGACACTCTACGATGACCAACATATTAATGGCAGTTGTGGTGACGGGAGACAGGGTGTGTGACGGGGGTAGTGGCCGCCGTCACACACACACACCAGGCTGGGTTGTCTGTGCCCAGGAGGAGGTGATCCAGGACCGTAACTCCTCCCGGGCTAAGAAAACGCGGGAAATCCTTTGAAATAATGAGGGTGGTGGCGGCGCGCAGTCTCGCCTTGGCTGGTAGGGCTTCGCTCTCTTATTTAAAGGGATAATTACGTACTAAAACTATTGCTATCTCGTAGTGAATATTTTAAGTCGACTTACTGCATACCTGTACTGTCTAGGAACACTGTATACCTGCACTGTACAGGAACATTGTATACCTGCACTGTCTAGGAACACTGTATACCTATACTGTCTAGGAACACTGTATACCTGTACTGTCTAGGAACACTGTATACCTGCACTGTCTAGGAACACTGTATACCTGTACTGTCTAGGAACACTGTATACATGTACTGTCTAGGAACACTGTATACCTGCACTGTACAGGAACATTGTATACCTGTACTGTCTAGGAACACTGTATACCTGTACTGTCTAGGAACACTGTATACCTGCACTGTCTAGGAACACTGTACACCTGTACTGTCTAGGAACACTGTATACCTGTACTGTCTAGGAACACTGTATACCTGTACTGTCTAGGAACACTGTATACCTGCACTGTCTAGGAACACTGTACACCTGTACTGTCTAGGAACACTGTATACCTGTACTGTCTAGGAACACTGTATACCTGTACTGTCTAGGAACACTGTATACCTGCACTGTCTAGGAACACTGTACACCTGTACTGTCTAGGAACACTGTATACCTGTACTGTCTAGGAACACTGTATACCTGTACTGTCTAGGAACACTGTATACCTGTACTGTCTAGGAACACTGTATACCTGCACTGTCTAGGAACACTGTACACCTGTACTGTCTAGGAACACTGTATACCTGTACTGTCTAGGAACACTGTATACCTGTACTGTCTAGGAACACTGTACACCTGTACTGTCTAGGAACACTGTATACCTGTACTGTCTAGGAACACTGTATACCTGCACTGTCTAGGAACACTGTATACCTGTACTGTCTAGGAACACTGTATACATGTACTGTCTAGGAACACTGTATACCTGCACCGTACAGGAACATTGTATACCTGTACTGTCTAGGAACACTGTATACCTGCACTGTCTAGGAACACTGTACACCTGTACTGTCTAGGAACACTGTATACCTGTACTGTCTAGGAACACTGTATACCTGCGCTGTCTAGGAACACTGCACGCCTATACTGTCTACGTACAATATTTATATACTGTATACCTGCACTATCTACCTACACAGTACATGTACACTGTTGTAAACCTTCATTACGTACATACCCATACCTTTACTCTACATAAACAAAGTCGATATGAACCTGTGTGAGTGAGTTTACTGAATAAACACCTATCTTAGCATCTATCTGACGGCGTCGCTGAGGGTGACTAGGGGGAGGGAGAGGGCACGGTTTACTGTATACTCACCGCTGGGTATGAGAGGTAAACTGTTGCTAGAACCTGTTTATCTAGTCCCGACCAGAAAGGAAATTTGTTTTATGATGAGTTCCCCAGCACTAAGTCTGTTGTGTTTGGGTGTGGTTGTTGGGTGTGACTCTTTTGTCTGTTGTGTTTGGGTTTGTCAGTTTAGCGTGTGTGTTTGTGTGTGTGTGGGGGGGATAGACAGACAGACACACACACACACACACACGTACTAGCTATTCCTTCGTGTTATTAATAGCAACAAACTCACTAGGGGTAGACCCTCAGCACTTGTCACTTGAGGCAACTGAGAGACACCCCCAGCGAGTCGAGTGTCACCTTGGAGGACGAGTGATGATCGGAGCGAGAGAGAGAGAGAGAGAGAGAGAGAGAGTTACTGATATGATATGAGAGAAGGAGATAGATATATTGACGAGAGATAAGACAAAAGGAGAGAGAGAGAGAGAGAGAGAGAGAGAGAGAGAGAGAGAGATATCAGGGTATCTCACAAGACCAAGAAGGTAATCATCATCATCATCATCATCTCGTGGTACAGAGTAGTATAAGTTAGCTCCCTGACACTTATAAACGTCCTCAGTGGATCATCTTTATACCATCAACAAGCCGGCAACTGTCAGCCTTACACCTCTCTCTCTCTCTCTCTCTCTCGTCAATATATATATCTCCTTCTCTCCTATCATATCAGTAACTCTCTCTCTCTCTCTCTCTCTCTCTCTCTCTCTCTCTCTCTCTCTCTCTCTCTCTCTCTCGTAGTATACAAGGAAAGTTCAAGGTCTTTTTTTTTGTTTTTACCGAGGCATCTTTGTACACACGGCGAATGTGTATATTGTAGAGATCTGTTTTGTACCACACACACACACACACACACACACACACACACACACACACACACACACACACACACACACACACACACACACACTTGAGGTAGTTTGGCATGCAGGTATGTTGGGACAGGTGTGTGTGTGTGTAATAATAATAATAATAATAATAATAATAATAATAATAATAATAATAATAATAAATGGTTGAGTAATAGAGTTGCAGCCGTGTGTGTGTGTGTGGTAGAGAGATATAGAAGCGTGTATGCTTGTGTGGCGTGTGGTGGTGAAGAGGCGTGTGTGTGGCGTGTGGTGGTGGAGAGGGCGTGTGTGTGTGTGTGTGTGGCCTGCGATGGTGGAGAGGGCGTGTGTGGCGTGTGGTGGTGGGGAGGTAGACGGCGTGTGTGTGGCACGGCAAGGACAGGATATCTTTAGTGGAGGTTGGTGAGGCGGCCGAGTGTATGGGGCCACGGTACACTACCACAACTACCACAACTACCACTACCACAACTACCACTACCACCAATACCACAACTACCACCACTACCACCAATACCACTACTGCTACCACAACTACCATTGCTACCACAACTATCACTACTACCACAACTACCACCACCAACACCAGAAACCATTACTACCACCACCACCACCACCACCACCATTTTTTTACCACTGCTACCAAAATCACTACCACAACTACCACTCCTTTCATCTCCAGTAACACCATCATCATCATCATCACGGCTACCACCATCACTCCCACAGCATCTACCAGCCGTACCACAACTACCACCATCACCACTACCATCCCGTCACCTCTCTACGACTTGCCATCTTTGGTTGTTTAGTAGAGGGTTCACTCTCTCTCTCTCTCTCTCTCTCTCTCGACTATTACAAGTACATCCTGCTCGTTCAGACCCTCTCCTGTGGCCGGATTAGTGTGTGTGTGTGTGTGTGTGTGTGTGTGTGTGTGTGTGTGTGTGTGTGTGCGTGTGTGTGTGTGCGTGCATAATGAGCGGTCCTTGCTGGTACTACAGGGTGTGTTGTTGGAACCCCGAGAGAGGGAGGTAAGGTAGGGGTAAAGGAGGGAGAGGGAGAGAGGGAGCAGAAGGGGAGGGAGAGAGAGAGAGAGAGATAAGGTTGGGGTAAGGGAGGGAGGGAGAAAGAGAGAGATAAGGTTGGGGTAAGGGAGGGAGGGAGAGAGAGAGAGGGAGCAGAAGGGGAGGGAGAGCGAGAGAGAGAGATAAGGTTGGGGTAAGGGAGGGAGGGAGAGAGAGAGAGGGAGAGAGAGAGAGATAAGGTAGGGGTAAAGGAGGGAGAGAGAGAGAGGGAGCAGAAGGGGAGGGAGAGAGAGAGAGAGAGATAAGGTTGGGGTAAGGGAGGGAGGGAGAGAGAGAGAGGGAGCAGAAGGGGAGGGAGAAAGAGAGAGATAAGGTTGGGGTAAGGGAGGGAGGGAGAGAGAGAGAGGGAGAGAGAGAGAGATAAGGTTGGGGTAAGGGAGGGAGGGAGAGAGAGAGAGGGAGCAGAAGGGGAGGGAGAGAGAGAGAGATAAGGTTGGGGTAAGGGAGGGAGGGAGAGAGAGAGAGGGAGCAGAAGGGGAGGGAGAGAGAGAGAGAGAGATAAGGTTGGGGTAAGGGAGGGAGGGAGAGAGAGAGAGGGAGAGAGAGAGAGATAAGGTTGGGGTAAGGGAGGGAGGGAGAGAGAGAGAGGGAGAGAGAGAGAGATAAGGTTGGGGTAAGGGAGGGAGGGGGAGAGAGAGAGGGAGAGAGAGAGAGATAAGGTTGGGGTAAGGGAGGGAGGGAGAGAGAGAGAGGGAGCAGAAGGGGAGGGAGAGAGAGAGAGATAAGGTTGGGGTAAGGGAGGGAGGGAGAGAGAGAGAGGGAGAGAGAGAGAGAGATAAGGTTGGGGTAAGGGAGGGAGGGAGAGAGAGAGAGGGAGCAGAAGGGGAGGGAGAGAGAGAGAGAGATAAGGTTGGGGTAAGGGAGGGAGGGAGAGAGAGAGAGATAAGGTTGGGGTAAGGGAGGGAGGGAGAGAGAGAGAGAGGGAGCAGAAGGGGAGGGAGAGAGATGGGGTATTTATATATTGCGTCTACAAAATACCTCGGCGAGTTTCGTAATATTAATCAGGGGTTTTTTTTTATACTTTTTATTAGGCATTGTTTTCTTCTCAGCTGTTACGAAAGTGTGTGTGTGTGTGTGTGTGTGTGTGTGTGTGTGTGTGTGTGTGTGTGTGTGTGTGTGTGTGTGTGTGTTATCTATGTGTGTGAGAGAGGATAGCCAGGTGTGGGCGGATAGCCAGGTGTGGGTGGATAGCCAGGTGAGGGTAGATAGCCAGGTGAGGGCGGATAGCCAGGTGAGGGTGGATAGCCAGGTGAGGGCAGAAGGTGAGGGGAGAGGCGCGTCACATGTTGTATAGATAAGCGGCTGCTTCCACCCCTTCCTGGTTTATTAAGGGGGTGGGTCAGCCTCCATCTCTCTGTGTCCGTGTGTGTTTGTGCGGCTCCTCGTTTGTGTTTGTGGCTCCTTGTCTTTGAGGGTTTGTGTTTGTGTGGCCCCGTGTTTGTGGCTCCTTGTCTGTGAGTTTGTGTTTGTGTGGCTCCTTGTTTGTGTGTGTGGCTCCTCGTTTGTGTTTGTGGCTCCTTGTCTGTGTGGGTTTGTGTTTGTGTGGCTCCTCGTTTGTGTTTGTGGCTCCTTGTCTGTGTGGGTTTGTGTTTGTGTGGCTCCTCGTTTGTGTTTGTGGCTCCTTGTCTGTGTGGGTTTGTGTTTGTGTGGCTCCTCGTTTGTGTTAGTGGCTCCTTGTCTGTGTGGGTTTGTGTTTGTGTGACTCCTTCTTTGTGTGTGTTTGAGTGGCTGTGTGTTTGTGAGGTTCCTTGTTTGTAAGCGTGTCCATACCTGCTTGTGCCTGTGTATGTATGCCTGTGTGTTCTCTCTCGTTTTTGTGCTTGACTCCTCGTTTGTATGTATGTAGTTGCTTGCTTGCATGCTTATATGTGTATGCGTGTCTGTGTGTATCCTGTATACTTATAATTCCATGCAGAGGTTGGTGTTTGTGTACATGTTTGCCATCATGATAGTCTGCTTGCTGTTTGCGGTAGTGTGTGTGTGTGTGTGTGTGTGTGTGTGTGTGTGTGTGTGTGTGTTTTGATGTGGTTGTTTGTTTATGTTAGGCTGCTTGCTTGCGTGCGTGCGTGCCTCCGTATACTCGTGGAGATAATTGTTTGGGTGTTTGGTTTTCTGAGTTTGTGTAGTTGTTTGTTTGTGTTTACATATATACCCCATCATGTGGATACTTGTGTGTGTGTGTTTGTGCTTGCTAGAGGATGTGTGTGTGTGTGTGTGTGTGTGTGTGTGTATATATAAAGCCAAGGCATGAAAACGAACGCCTGCTTGTGTACCATCTTTGAATGCATGCTTGCTCGTGTGTGTGTGTGTGTGTGTGTGTGTGTGTGTGTGTGTGTGTGTGTGTGTGTGTGTGTGTCCTCCACATCTCGGGGCACTGCCATATACTGTGTCAGACTATCGGCACCAACAGGAGGGAGAAGGTTAGAGGTGAGGGGGAGGGGGGAGGGGGCGGCGTCCTCTTCCTCCTCCTCACCACCTTGGGTACGCTGCACCTGCCCGTGAGAGCCACAGCAAGAAGCCACTGGATGTATACCTGGGCACGGCCTCCCCCACCTTTTTCTACACCATCCAAATATACCCTGTGAGCGTGAACTCGTTTGAACCCTGGTGCCCACCCTGTGAAAACTCACTTGACAGGTTCGCTTCTTTTTTTTTTCTTGCATCTTACCTTGGTAATGTTCCCTCGTGCGCCAGTCATTTGTTTGTTTTGTTGTGATTACCGCAGCTGGATTTATCTTCTATATATATATTGAGTAGATTTGATCTGGGGAGTCTTATCTTATCGTCTTGAAGGGAAACTGTTTATGGCGGGGCCATTCTCTTCTTAGCCTGCTTCGCCATCCTCTCACAGCCTCCGTGCTAAATTTACACAGAATGTCAATCAGCGGACCTCCTCCTCCTCACAGCTCTCAGTCACACCAGAGAGGCCAAATCCCTCACTCTGAAGTGTTGTTTATCATCGCCATCACTACTGAGTAAATCATCTCTCACAATAGGAGGCGCCATTATGACCTGTGTGCTCCTCATCCTCATTATTATTACGATGTTGATAATGGTGGTGATGATGATGATGATGATGGTGTATGTGGTCATCACTATTATAACCTCACCACCGACACCATCATTGTAGGGTACATCTCAGTCGCCGTGATGGAGTGATGGAGGGACACTTGGGGTCAAGGATCAGTTGAGAGTGACGAATGAGTCAAGTGATTTACAAACAAGCTGAGTTGACACCTTGATGGAAGAGGTGAGGTGAGGCCACACACACACACACACACACACACACACACACACACACAGCAACAACATTCATACTTTAATGTAAAAAAAATAAACCGCACTTCACACCCACTGAGCTGTTGGTGACGGAATTAAAACACATTCCATAACGAGCACACAGTCTGCAGCAGTACACGTGTGTTCTAAAACTGTCTTGGTTTAACCTTTTAACAAACTACAACAAAGGTGTGCGTCGTCAGGAGGGCCCCGCCAACTCTTCCATTGTCATACCTGAGTCCCCTGTATGATCGAGACCTGCCACTGTGAGGTTTCCTAAGATAAATTTCTACTCAGTGTATGTACGAGGTGGTGGCATTGGTTACTGTATACCACTGAAGTAATAGTGTTGGTATACCACTGAGGTTATTGTGTGGTAGTGGTGCCGCCTCACCACACTGTGACAACATGTGACATAATCATCCCCTGACAATACACCATTAATTATGTAATTATGTCGGTAAAGGAGTTGTTACTTGTGAGGCGGCAGAACCTCGTCTTAGTTGTAACCACACCTAACCCACACCACAGCCACACCTAACCCAAAGTAAAGCCACACTACAGCCACACCACAGCCACACTTAACCCACACTTACGTATCTAACGAGACGATCCTAAACACAGTCTCTGCTTTTTCCTCCATCACCGTACATGATGTGTGTGTGTGTGTGTGTGTGTGTGTTGAGACTATACTGTACTCTGTTGGCGTTTACTAAAATTCCATGCCGGTTTTGTAAGAAGGGGATTAGGTTAGGTTAGGTTTGGTTAGGTTAGGTTTGGTTTGGTTAGTTATTCTCCAAGTTGTAACGAGATCAACTGAGGAGATCTTTAACTTTGTGTTGATGCCTCCACTCTCATCTCACCCTCCACCCACACCTCACCCTCCATCCACCCTCACCCTCCACCCCATACACCAACCACACCTCACCCTTCATCCATACACCGTACTCCACCCTCACCTTACCCCCCACCATCACATTACTCTCCACCCACCCTTACCTTACCCTCCACCCACACCTAACCCTCCACCCACACACCGTCCTCCAACCCTCACCTCACCCTCCATCCACCCACACCTCACCCACACAACCTCATTCCTCGTCTTCAATCTCAATCCGTCTCGAAACTGACGTGAATAGAAATGTTTCTTTTCCTCTCGTTTGTGTTAAATTGAGTGAAAAATGACACGGAAAACACACAAACAGGAAACCGTGTCAGGAGTGGAGGTAGATCAGTCAGTGTTGGGTCCTGACGTCAGCCCCTGGAATCTGACGTCAGCCCTGGAATCTGACGTCGGCCCTGGAACCTGACGTCAGCGCTGGAATCTGACGTCAGTCCTGGAAATTGACGTCTGCCCTGGAATCTGACGTCACTCCTGGAAATTGACGTCTGCCCTGGAATCTGATGTCAGCTCTGGAACCTGACGTCAGCCCTGGAACCTGCAGTCAGCCCTGGAACCTGACATCAGTGCAATTCATGATTGAGCACTGAAGTTCTGGGTGCTTGTGGAGCTGTGTTGCCCTCCTGTATTGACCTATGATGACCTTCTATATTGACCTATGATGATCTTTTATATTGACCTATGATGGCCTTCTATATTTACCTATGATGACCTATATTGACCTATGATGACCTATATTGACCTATGATGACCTTCTATATTAACCTATGATGACCTTCTATATTGACCTATAAGAACCTTTTATATTGACCTATGACGACCTATATTGACCTATGGTTACCTATATTGACTTAGAATGACCTATGATGACCTATATTGACTTAGAATGACCTATGATAACCATTATTGACCTATGATGACTTTATATGCTGACCTATATTGACCTATGATGACCTATATTGACCTATGATGACCTACCTATGATGACCTTCTGTATTGGGATCTGCGTTTAAAACTCGTGTTAGGACATATGTGTTGTACTGGTGTGGTGGGTGAGGGAGAGTGAGGTGTATGGTTGTATGTATTCTCCCTCTCTCCCTCTTCTTTCCTCCCTCACTCTCTCTCTTCCCTCCCTCGCTCCTCCTCTTCTTCCCTCCCGTACTCACCCTCCTTCACTTTCCCTCTTCCCTCCCTCACTCTCCCTTTTCTTCCCCCCCCCCTAACTCTCCCTCTTCTTCCCTCCCTCACTCTCCCTCTTCTTCCCTCCCTCCCTCCCTAGTACCCTCCCTCAATTATACTGTTATTAGTTCATTCTAGTCTTTGTCGCACCCTCCCTCCCTCCCTCCCTCCCTCCCTCCCTCCCTCCCTCCCACCCTGTTAGAGCTCTCCAGCGTCCCAAACAGTAATCATTGTCTGTCTTTCTGTCTGTTTGCGTTTGCTTGTTTCTATCTATCTATCTATCTTATCTATCTTATCTATCTATCCCAAATTTACCAGAACCAAACTAAATCACCAACCATATCCCCCCTCCTCCCCCCTCCTCCCCCTTCTCTCTCTCCCCCCAAAAGACCTATCATAGTTACACCTTTCCATTGTTAAGTAAATATAAGTCATAAAACAGGTGTCGCATTACCAAGGGGGGGGGGAGGGGAGGAGGGGGAGGGGGGAAGGGGAGGGAGGGAAGGGGAGGGAGGGAAGGGGAGGGAGGGAAGGTGGAGGGGGGATTAATATAATTCTTTTTAACTTTTTATTTTTTTTACGTATTTTTTTTGTTACTAAGCATGGAGTAGAGAGTTGGGGGAGTGAAGTGGAGTAGTTTGGTGTGTTATCTCTGGAGTGTTGATGGGTATTATTTTTTAGGGGGTGGGGAGTGTAGAGTAGGGTGGGGTGTGGGTTAGGGTGGAGTAGGTGTGGGTTGGAGGTGTGATGGTGTGTAGGGGTGTGGGGAGTGTAGAGTAGGGTGGGGTGTGGGTTAGGGGTGGAGTAGGGTGGATTGGAGGTGTGATGGAGTGTGGTAGGGTAGAGTAGGGTGGGGTGTGGGTTAGGGTGGGTTGGGGTGGGTTGGAGGTGTGATGGTGTGTAGGGGTGTGGTAGGGTAGAGTAGGGTGGGGTGTGGGTTAGGGGTGGAGTAGGTGTGGGTTGGAGGTGTGATGGTGTGTAGGGGTGTGGGGAGTGTAGAGTAGGGTGGGGTGTGGGTTAGGGTGGAGTAGGGTGGGTTGGAGGTGTGATGGTGTGTAGGGGTGTGGGGAGTGTAGAGTAGGGTGGGGTGTGGGTTAGGGTGGAGTAGGGTGGGTTGGAGGTGTGATGGTGTGTAGGGGTGTGGGGAGTGTAGAGTAGGGTGGGGTGTGGGTTAGGGTGGGTTGGGGTGGGTTGGAGGTGTGATGGTGTGTAGGGGTGTGGGGAGTGTAGAGTAGGGTGGGGTGTGGGTTAGGGTGGAGTAGGTGTGGGTTGGAGGTGTGAGAGACGGGGTGAAAGAAAGTCGGGAGAGTGTAGGGTGGGGTGAACGAGACGGGGCGGGGCGGGGCGGGGCGAGGGGAGATAGAATACGACACTTTACTGAGAAATAAGAATGGAAATATGAAGAAATGAGAAGCACGAATAAAAAATGATTAAATTATACGTATTTAGGATTTATGATAATATGTGTGTGTGTGTGTGTGTGTGTGTGTGTGTGTGTGTGTGTGTGCGTGTGCGTGTGTGTCCTTCCTGTCTCTTCTCTCTCTCTCTCTCTCTGTCATCTTCTTTCTTTTCTCTCTTCTCTTTTGTTTCCTCTCTCTCTCTCTCTCTCTCTCTCTCTCTCTCTCTCTCTCTCTCTCTCTCTCTCTCTCTCTCTCTCTCTCTCTTTCATTTACTTCTCTCCCTGCCCAACCTCTTCCTTTCATCTTCCCCCTCCTCCTCCTCCTGTCTTCCTTCTCTCACCTTTGTCTCCCCCCTCCTCCTGTCTTCCTTCTCTCACCTTTGTCTCCCCCCTCCTCCTCCACTCATCTTCCCTCTCGTACCCTTGTCTCCCCTCCTCTTCTCTTCCTGTCTTCCCACTCGTTCTCGTCTTCCCTTTATCTCTCCCAGCCCCTCACTCTCACCCACATTCTCCCTCCCTCTCTCCCTCACCACCCGTGGCCTCAACCCCTCTCTCTCTTTGTGCTCCTACCGACACTTCTCCCTCCCTCTCACCCTCCCTCCCTCTCACCCTCCCCCCTCCCCCCTCCCTTTTCCCCTACGTTCACTATTTGCTCGTGTGTTTCATTCCCTCCTTCATTCCTCACTCCCTTCCTCCCTCACTCCCTTCCTCCCTTCCTCCCTCACTCCCTTCCTTCCTTCCTCCCTCACTCCCTTCCTCCCTTCATCCCTCACTCCCTTCCTCCCTTCCTCCCTCACTCCCTTCCTCCCTTCATCCCTCGCTTCCCTCCACTCAATATTCATCTCTCACTCATGCCTTCCCCCCCTCCCTCCCTCCCTCCCATTCCACTTCCCTTCACTCAATACTCATCCCTCCCTCCCTCCCTCCTTCCCTCCCTCCCTCCTTCCCTCCCTCCCTCCTTCCTTCCCTCCCTCCGACCACTTACTTCCCTAACTCCTCAACCTCCTCCAGGTTTCCCCCCTCGACCACCTGGCCTCTCACGAGTGATGAGTCAAGCGCTCGCACACACACACACACTCTCTCTCTCTCTCTCTCTCTCTCTCTCTCTCTCTCTCTCTCTCTCTCTCTCTCTCTCTCTCTCTCTCTCTCTTTACTTTATTCCCGTTGTTATTGTGTCTCTCCTTTTCCCTTTCTCACCCCTCACTTCTTTCCTCCCTCTCCTCACCCCTCACTTCTTTCCTCCCTCTCCTTACCCCTCACTTCTTTCCTCCCTCTCCTTACCCCTCTCCTCACCCCTCACTTCTCTCCTCCCCTCTCCTCACCCCTCACTTCTTTCCTCCCTCTCCTCACCCCTCACTTCTTTCCTCCCTCTCCTTACCCCTCACTTCTTTCCTCCCTCTCCTTACCCCTCTCCTCACCCCTCACTTCTCTCCTCCCCTCTCCTCACCCCTCACTTCTTTCCTCCCTCTCCTCACCCCTCACTTCTTTCCTCCCTCTCCTCACCCCTCACGTCTCTCCTCCCCTCTCCTCACCCCTCACTTCTCTCCTCCCCTCTCCTCACCCCCTCACTTCTCTCCTCCCCTCTCCTCACCCCTCCCTTCTCTCCCCTCTCCTCTCCTCACCCCCTCACTTCTCTCCTCCCTTTCCTCACCCCTCACTTCTCTCCTCCCCTCTCCTCACCTCTCACTTCTCTCCTCCCTCTCCTCACCCTTCACATCTAAGTGCCGTCTTCCTCTTCGTTTTTCAGCGCCCACTACGGAAGTGACGTCACTCGCTCTAATGTGACGTCACTCGCTCTAATGTACCGGTAATATAATAGTGTCTTACGGCAGTGTGTGTGTGTGTGTGTGTGTGTGTGTTTTGCTTTGGTAGGGTGGTTGGGAGTGGGCGGTTAGCTGATGGTATTGGTGGGCGGCTAACTGATGGTATTGGTGGGCGGCTAACTGTTGGTAGTGGGCGGCTGACTGGTGGTAGTGGGTCGGGTAGCTGATGGTGGTAGTGGGCGGCTGACTGGTGGTAGTGGGCGGCTAGCTGATGGTATTGGTGGGCGGCTGACTGGTGGTAGTGGGCGGGTGACTGGTGGTAGGGCGGCTGACTGATGGCATTGGTTGGCGGCTGACAAGTGGTAGTGGCCGGTTGACTGATGGTATTGGTGGGTGACTGACTGGTGGTAGTGGGCGTGAATGGATGATTGGGGCGGAAATCACAGCATCCCCGCCCCGCATCTCCTGCACCTGTTAGATTGGCGCCCACCCACCCTCCCACCCATCCGCACCCCTTCCTCCTCTTCCTCCACACACACACACACACACACACACACACACCTCTGTCTCACCGGAAACATTAGTTCCTTGTAGGTATTTTTTGTTGTGTACATTGAAAAACAAAATACCGGAGTAAAGTTTTCAGTTATATAGATCAACCTGTCTTCCTCTTGCCCCTCCTCCTCCTCTTCCTTTTATTCCTCCTCTTCCTCTTCATTGTCTTCTTCTTTCTCTTCGTCCTCCTTGTCTTCCTTTTCTTCTTCTTCTTCTTCTTCTTCCTCTTTCTCCTCTTCCACTTCCTTCTCTTCCTCTTGCCCCTCGTCCTCCTCTTTCTCCTCATTGTCTTTCTCTTCTTCCTCTTGCTCCTCCTCCTCATCTTCCTCTTGCTCCTCCTCTTTGTCTTCCTATTCTTTCTCTTACTCTTCCTTCTCCTCCTTTTAAAATTGTATTGTACTCCACTTTTCCTCCACTTCTTCCTCCTCCTCCTCCTAAAATCATACTCCACTTCCTCCACCTACATCATACTCCACTCCCTCCTCCTCCTCCTCCACCTAACATCATACTCCACTTCCTCCACCTCTCCACCTAACATCATACTCCACTCCCTCCTCCTCCTCCACCTAACATCGTACTCCACTTCCTCCACCTCTCCACCTACATCATACTCCACTCCCTCCTCCTCCTCCTCCACCTAACATCATACTCCACTCCCTCCTCCTCCTCCTCCACCTAACATCATACTCCACTCCCTCCACCTCTCCACCTACATCATACTCCACTTCCTCCACCTCTCCACCTAACATCATACTCCACTCCCTCCTCCTCCTCCTCCACCTAACATCATACTCCACTCCCTCCACCTCTCCACCTAACATCATACTCCACTTCCTCCACCTCTCCACCTAACATCATACTCCACTTCCACCTCTCCACCTACATCATACTCCACTCCCTCCTCCTCCTCCACCTACATCATACTCCACTCCCTCCTCCTCCTCCACCTACATCATACTCCACTCCCTCCACTATTTCTTCAACTCCTCTTTAATATAATTTAGCTCTCAGGAGGAGGTTGAGGAATGTAATAAGGAAATTTGCGCACCAGTAACTTCTCCTCCTCCTCCTCTGGGATTCAAGATGGGGCGTTTATTGATTATTCAGATGTCCTTCTTCTTCTTCTTCTTCTTCTTCTTCTTCTTTTCTCTCTTCTCTTCTCTCTCTTTCTTTTCATCTTCTCTCTCTCTCTCTTTCTCTCTCCTCTTTTCTTCTATTCTTATCGCCCTTATCTTCTCCTCTCTCTCCTGTTTCTCGTCCCCTCTCATCGCCCTCTCTCTCTTCCTCTCTCTTCTCGTTCCTCTCCTCTTCCTCTCCCTGTTCTCTGTCTCTTTTTCTCATCGTCCCCTCCCCCCTCCCTCTGGCGATGGTGGGGGGGGGGGGTGTGTGAATTCCATCATCATTATTATCTTACCTTAGTTGGGGGAGGGAGGATGGTGTGTGGGGGGAGGGAGGATGGTGTGTGGGGGAGGGAGGAAGGTGTGTGTGGGGGAAGGGAGGAAGGTGTGTGGGGGGAGGGAGGATGATGTGTGGGGGGAGGGAGGAAGGTGTGTGGGGGGAGGGAGGATGGTGTGTGGGGGAGGGAGGAAGGTGTGTGGGGGGGAAGGGGGGATGGTGTGTGGGGGAGGGAGGATGGTGTGTGGGGGAAGGGAGGAAGGTGTGTGGGGGGAGGGAGGATGGTGTGTGAGGGAAGGGAGGAAGGTGTGTGGGGGGAGGGAGGATGGTGTGTGGGGGGAGGGAGGATGGTGTGTGGGAGAGGGAGGAAGGCGTGTGTGGGGGAAGGGAGGAAGGTGTGTGGGGGGAGGGAGGATGGTGTGTGGGGGGAGGGAGGAAGGTGTGTGGGGGGAGGGAGGATGGTGTGTGGGGGGAGGGAGGAAGGTGTGTGGGGGGAGGGAGGAAGGTGTGTGGGGGGGAGGGAGGATGGTGTGTGGGGGGAGGGAGGAAGGTGTGTGGGGGAAGGGAGGAAGGTGTGTGGGGGAGGGAGGAAGGTGTGTGGGGGAGGGAGGAAGGTGTGTGGGGGAGGGAGGATGGTGTGTGGGGGAGGAGGAAGGTGTGTGGGGGAGGGAGGAAGGTGTGTGGGGGGAGGGAGGAAGGTGTGTGGGGGAGGGAGGATGGTGTGTGGGGGAGGGAGGAAGGTGTGTGGGGGGAGGGAGGAGGTGTGTGGGGGGAGGGAGGAAGGTGTGTGGGGGGAGGGAGGATGGTGTGTGGGGGGAGGGAGGATGGTGTGTGGGGGGAGGGAGGAAGGTGTGTGGGGGGAGGGAGGAAGGTGTGTGGGGGAGGGAGGAAGGTGTGTGGGGGGAGGGAGGAAGGTGTGTGGGGGAGGGAGGATGGTGTGTGGGGGGAGGGAGGAGGTGTGTGGGGGGAGGGAGGAAGGTGTGTGGGGGAAGGGAGGAAGGTGTGTGGGGGGAGGGAGGATGGTGTGTGGGGGGAGGGAGGAAGGTGTGTGGGGGGAGGGAGGAGGTGTGTGGGGGAGGGAGGAAGGTGTGTGGGGGGAGGGAGGAGGTGTGTGGGGGAGGGGGAGGTGTGTGGGGAGGGAGGAAGGTGTGTGGGGGAGGGAGGAAGGTGTGTGGGGGAGGGAGGAGGTGTGTGGGGGGAGGGAGGAAGGTGGTGGGGGGAGGGAGGATGGTGTGTGGGGGGAGGGAGGAGGTGTGTGGGGGGAGGGAGGAAGGTGTGTGGGGGTGGGAGGATGGTGTGTGGGGGAAGGGAGGAAGGTGTGTGGGGGAGGGAGGAAGGTGTGTGGGGGAGGGAGGAGGTGTGTGGGGGAGGGAGGAGGTGTGTGGGGGGAGGAGGATGGTGTGTGGGGGAGGGAGGAAGGTGTGTGGGGGGAGGGAGGAAGGTGTGTGGGGGAGGGAGGAGGTGTGTGGGGGAGGGAGGAAGGTGTGTGGGGGGAGGGAGGAAGGTGTGTGGGGGGAGGGAGGAAGGTGTGTGGGGGGAGGGAGGAGGTGTGTGGGGGGAGGGAGGAGGTGTGTGGGGGAGGGAGGAAGGTGTGTGGGGGGAGGGAGGAAGGTGTGTGGGGGGAGGGAGGAGGTGTGTGGGGGGAGGGAGGAAGGTGTGTGGGGGGAGGGAGGAGGTGTGTGGGGGAGGGAGGAGGGTGTGTGGGGGAGGGAGGAAGGTGTGTGGGGGAGGGAGGAAGGTGTGTGGGGGAGGGAGGAGGTGTGTGGGGGGAGGGAGGAGGTGTGTGGGGGGAGGGAGGAGGTGTGTGGGGGGAGGGAGGAAGGTGTGTGGGGGGAGGGGGGAGGAGGTGTGTGGGGGGAGGGAGGAGGTGTGTGGGGGGGGGAGGAAGGTGTGTGGGGGAGGGAGGAAGGTGTGTGGGGGGAGGGAGGAGGTGTGTGGGGGAGGGAGGAAGGTGTGTGGGGGGAGGGAGGAGGTGTGGGGGGGAGGGAGGAAGGTGTGTGGGGGGGAGGGGGGGAGGAGGTGTGTGGGGGGAGGGAGGAGGTGTGTGGGGGAGGGGGATGGTGTGGGGGGAGGGAGGGGTGTGTGGGGGAGGGAGGAGGTGTGTGGGGGAGGGAGGAAGGTGTGTGGGGGAGGGAGGAGGTGTGTGGGGGGAGGGAGGAGGTGTGTGGGGGGAGGGGGAAGGTGTGGGGGAGGGAGGAAGGTGTGTGGGGGGAGGGAGGAAGGTGTGTGGGGGGAGGGAGGAAGGTGTGTGGGGGGAGGGAGGAAGGTGTGTGGGGGAGGGAGGAAGGTGTGTGGGGGAGGGAGGAAGGTGTGTGGGGGGGGAGGGAGGAAGGTGTGTGGGGGGAGGGAGGAAGGTGTGTGGGGGAGGGAGGATGGTGTGTGGGGGAGGGAGGAAGGTGTGTGGGGGAGGGAGGAAGGTGTGTGGGGGAGGGAGGATGGTGTGTGGGGGAGGGAGGAAGGTGTGTGGGGGAGGGAGGATGGTGTGTGGGGGGGGGAGGAAGGTGTGTGGGGGAGGGAGGAAGGTGTGTGGGGGAGGGAGGAAGGTGTGTGGGGGGAGGAAGGATGGTGTGTGGGGGGGGGAGGAAGGTGTGTGGGGGAGGGAGGAAGGTGTGTGGGGGGAGGAAGGATGGTGTGTGGGGGGGGGAGGAAGGTGTGTGGGGGGGGGTAGGGTTTTTTATTAACGTCTTGTTGAGGGAGGATTAAAACACACACACACACACACACACACACACACACACACACACACACACAGGACAGGTTAGGTGAGATCAGGTTACGTTAAGTTAGGTCATATAAGGTAAAGTCAGGATAGGTGAGGTTAGGTCAGGTCATGTTAGGTTAGGTCAGGTTAGGTCATGTCATGTCAGGTCAGGTCATTTCAGGTTATGTTAGGTTAGGTCAGGTCATGTCAGGTCAGGTTAGGTCAGGTCAGGTCAGGTGTTGAGAGACTCGTGGTATACCTGTGTCTCTGTTGCAACACATAATAATTCCTTCCTCTACGTTATAGATTACCCAGTTGGTACCGACAGACAGATAGACAGACAGACACCGTCCCTCTTGGTTAGTTCCTGTACCAGATATTGACGTCATATGTTACTGAGTTATGATGCCGACAGACAGACAGACAGACAGACAGACAGACAGACACAGACCATCTCTCTGACCTTATAGTGAGTCATCCATCACTGCCAGACGGCGTGTGTGTGTGTGTGTGTGTGTGTGTGTGTGTTGTACAGCATTGTGCGATGATCACCCGGCTACACTCACCTGCCCTTACCTGAGCGTTCCACCTGTCCTTGACCTGAGCGTTCCACCTGTCCTTGACCTGAGCGTTCCACCTGTCCTTACCTGAGCGTTCCACCTGTCCTTGACCTGAGCGTTTCACCTGTCCTTGACCTGAGCGTTCCACCTGTCCTTGACCTGAGCGTTTCACCTGTCCTTGACCTGAGCGTTTCACCTGTCCTTGACCTGAGCGTTCCACCTGTCCTTGACCTGAGCATTCCACCTGTCCTTACCTGAGCGTTCCACCTGTCCGTTTTATCCTTTATTGTTTTATAAATTCCCTAATATGAGGCAACACGCAGGAGAGGAGAGCTGGGTGGGTCAAGGTGGGTCAGAGGGAGGGTGTGGGTGGGTCCGGATGTGTGTGTGTGTGGGTGGGTGAGAGGGAGGGTGAAGGTGGGTCCGGGTGTGTGTGGGTGGGTGGGTGGGTGGGTGGGTCATGGTGGTAGGGTGGGTAACTTCCGACCCACATACGCCGGACACTTTATACCTGGTGTGTCTCAATCAACACCTGGCGAGGAATACACACTCACTCATTAACCTTTGGTCACCTTCCTTACCTGGATATGTTCAATAACCTGGGAGACGACGATGATTGTGACAGGGACTCTCTCTCTCTCTCTCTCTCTCTCTCTCTCTCTCTCTCTCTCTCTCTCTCTCTCTCTCTCTCTCTCACACACACACACACACACACAGACACAGGGACGTACTTACTCACTCACTCATTCACTCACATTCGCTAGAGGGGTGCCCATCATTAATTCCGCTAATTAAATTAAAGTCTAATTTTAATAATAATCATATTATTTTTTCCCTATCATTATTATTATTATTATTATTATTATTATTATTATTTCCAGGTAGCATAGTTAAACAGGTATTTTTTTAATGGTTGATGTCCCAAATGAAGAGAATGACTTAAAATAGCCTAAAATGAATGTACCTTTAAGGAGGAGAGGAGTGAAGACAGGGAAATGGGTGAAGGGAGGGGAAGAATCTGCTTATATTAATGATGTCTTTTTCTGAGGTAAATGCGACGGGATGACAAATATTTAATGTTAGTAATATAGATAGACAGACAGATGGAATTGATCGCTCTACTTGGTAAATTATTTATATCGCTTGACTGGGAAAGGAAAATGTCAGTTTTACTTGAACTACTTCAATATTTCTTTACCGAGTTAGATTACAGAGTGTCACACATTCACCGTGCCTGTGACCCAGAGGTGGTGGTAGTGGTGGCAGTGGTGGTGGTGCAGGTGGTGGTGGTGGCAGTGGTGGTGGTAGTGGTAGAGGTGGTGGTGGTAGAGGTGGTGGTGGTAGACGTGGTGATGGCAGTGGTGGTGGTGCAGGTGGTGGTGGTGGTAGTGGTGGCAGTGGTGGTGGTGCAGGTGGTGGTGGTGGTGGCAGTGGTGGTGGTAGTGGTAGAGGTGGTGGTGGTAGACGTGGTGGTGGTAGACGTGGTGGTGGTAGAGGTGGTGGTGCCAGTGGTGGTGGTGGTGGTAGTGGTGATGTCATTGGTGGTGATAGTGGTGGCAGTATACAGTAGTAGTGGTGGTGGTGGTTGGTAGTAGTGGTGGTGACTGGTTGTGGTATTCTATAGACAAGTGGTGGCAGTGGTGGTATTCTATAGACAAGTGGTGGCAGTGGTGGTATTCTATAGACAAGTGGTGGCAGTGTGTCATGGGTTGCGTTAGGCTTACCCACGCAACCAACTCCAAAGTTTGTTTTACCAGAGATAAGACGCCCGGCGAGGAATAACTGGGACATGTATTTTTCAATTAGTGTATTGTTAGCCAGCCTTTAGGGGGGGTGGGCAGTGAAACAGTGTTGTACTGTTCATCGCTTCACACCCAAAAACCTCATTTTAAGTAGTATCCCCTGAGCCATGGGTTAGTTAAGACGTCGTCTCCATCCTCTCCCTCCTGAAAGGGGGCGGGACACCACACCACACAGAGTCCTCCACCGCCACTCCGTCCTGTGAACCGTCGTCGACACGAGACTAAGCGTGTTAACCTAGGTTGTTATCCCCGTGGAAATATCACGTGTGGATGCCTGGTTGCGACAAGAGCAATCCAGGCTGGCCTATCAAACCTACAGTAAATGGTTAATTAATTCACGCTTACAGAGTTCTCCTGCACGACACCCGTCTACAGTGACCGTGATCGACACGAGACTAAGTGTGTTAATCTAGGTTTGTTATCCCCGTGGAAATATCACGTGTGGAAGCCTGGTTGCGACAAAAGCAATCCAGGCTGGTCTATTGCACCTAAATGGTTAATTCAAGTCGCGCTTACCAGTTCTCCTTGCCGCCATAACCGTCTACAGTGACTGTCAGAGACTCAAGACAATGTGTGGTAACCCAAGAGTACTTTTTGTTACTATGGCCGTGGAAAGAAGTTCATGTGATGAAGCCTGGTTGTAACAAAGCAATCCAGGCTGGCAGTAAATGTATCACTTGAAGAATTAAGGCTCTGTTAAGTCATACCCACAAAAGAGTAATCACATGTGTCCCCAAGTTGGAAATTCCCTGTTTTAGAAGATTAATTTTATTACAGCGTGAACGTGAGTGAATCATATATCCATGCAAATCGTAAATCATTGTATGGAAGCTTGACAAATAAATGTAAGTGCAATTATCTGCCCGTATCTGTGATCCTATCTTATTATTACTAAAGGTATGACTGATTGGTTATGACAAAGTATAACCAATAACTTAGATGGATGTTGAAAATTAAATGAATTCATTAAATCATCATTTATCAAGTATGAATCATGGAATGTCGAGTGGTGGAGTGAACTTCTACGTAGATACGCCATAATCTCCTGTAAGTAATCAGTGTGAAGGTATCGAACTCTCCGGTAAGAAATAAGTAATACGACATATTATTATCTTTATATAATATAATCCACTCATACTACCACCGATACACCCAAAACCATGACACAGTGGTGGTATTCTATAGACAAGTGGTGGCAGTGGTAGTTGGAGCGTCGCGTGATGACCCCCCCCCCCTCCGCCACACACGTGATTCCATCGTACTGTAATTTCCTTCACTCGTCCAGGTGTTTTCCGATGTTGGGAAATGTGCTGGTGATTGGTGGCGACACGCTGCCTGGCCTGTGTTGGGTCCCCCGGGTGTGGAGGGGCTGTGTTGGGTCCCCCGGGTGTAAAGGGGCTGTGTTGGGTCCCCCGGGTATGGAGGGGCTGTGTTGGGTCCCCCGGGTGTAGAGGGGCTGTGTTGGGTCCTCCCGGGTGTGGAGGGGCTGTGTTGGGTCCCCCGGGTGAGCGCTGACCTTCTCTCACCTCCACACCTCTTCCTCCCACCCGTCAGGAGGCTGGCTAGAGGTGGTACTTGTAGGAGAGGATTGTGGAACTAATGTGACAATGAAGGCTAAGACACGTGTGAGAGAGAGGGGAGGGTGAGGAGGAGGTAACTGAGGGAGAAACTTGAGGGGGTGAGGAGGAGGAGGAGGAGGAGGATTTAATATAGAGAAGAACGGAAGGGAGGGAGGAGGAGGAGGATGTAATTGAGAGAAGAACGAAGGGGAGGCAGGAGGAAACTGAGAAGAACGGAAGGGAGTGAGGAGGAGGTAACTGAGAGAAGAACGGAAGAGAGGGAGGAGGAGGAGGAGGATGTAATTGAGAGGTGAACGGAGGGGAGGGAGGAGGAGGAAACTGAGAGAAGAACGGAAGGGAGTGAGGAGGAGGTAACTGAGAGAGAAACGGAAGGGGTTGAGGATTGAGGAGGAAGAGGGGGTAACTGAGAGAAGAACGGAAGGGGGTGAGGATTGAGGAGGAGATAATTGAGAGAAGAACGGAAGAGAGTGAGGGAGAGGAGGTAACTGAGGGAGGGAGGGACTTGTATCTTTCCACGAAGCGCGTCAACACTCGGGGTCGTCCCAGGCTGAGGTCGTCGCTTCCCTGCACACGAAGATCATGTTACATTATATTTAATATTAACCCGTGTTTACCTGCGTCCACAGCTCCATGAATGCTTACTCTGCGTTGTCAGCTCCATCAACGCTTTTCCTAACTAACTAACTGACTGATTGACTGACTGACTGACTGACTGACTGACGGAGAGGATTGTTGTTTTGTTTTCAGGTCTACGGTTAACTAGAGAGAGTTTCTTTTTGTATGTCTCTCTCTCTCTCTACCCACTACCTACACCTCCACCCACTGCCCACACCTCCACCCATTGCCCACACCTCCACCCATTGCCTACACTTTCCACCCACTGCCCACACCTCCACCCATTGCCTACACCTCCTTCCACTGCCCACACCTCCAGTCACTGCCCACACCTCCACCCATTGCCCACACCTCCACCCATTGCCTACACTTTCCACCCACTGCCCACACCTCCACCCATTGCCTACACCTCCACCCATTGCCTACACCTCCACCCACTGCCCACACCTCCACCCATTGCCTACACCTCCACCCACTGCCCACACCTCCACCCATTGCCTACACCTCCACCCACTGCCCACACCTCCACCCATTGCCTACACCTCCACCCATTGCCTACACCTCCACCCACTGCCCACACCTCCACCCATTGCCCACACCTCCACCCATTGCCTACACCTCCACCCACTGCCCACACCTCCACCCATTGCCTACACCTCCACCCACTGCCCACACCTCCAGTCACTGCCCACACCTCCACCCACCCACTCCCCTCCACTCCTAACCTCGCCTTACCTCCTTCACCTCCACCCACCACTTCCACTTATGACCTCCGGGGCGCATCTCCACCCTTCCTCTCTGCTTACATACACACACACACACATATATATATATATAGACATAAACTTGGACATACACATACACCCACACGCACGCACACCCAAACGCACGCACCAACAGGCACACCTACCTACACTCATACTTCAGCCAGCCAGCCAACCAGTCAACCAGCCAGCCAGCCAGTCAACCAGTCAGTTATCCAAGTCATAATTACAGTACACACACACACACACACACACGTTTATACACACACGCCCACACCCTACAGTACATAACACAACATCACAATATTTTAACTGATATCTAATAAATAAATAAATAAATCCCCCCCCCCTCCCTCCCACTGCTAAATCTCCATCAGGGGATTTAAATTAACCGTATTTTAACGCTAATAGAATTAATAGGCACGCGAAGCTATTTTGTCTCTCGTTCATTGCGTGATTGCACATATATATATATATATAATTTTTAATGTTTATATTTTCACTCGACAATTTTGCTCTCGTGGTTAAATTAAGGTGATGTAATTTTGATATACGAGTTCAGTGAGTAAATGTGTTTTCGTTAATATTTTTATTTATTTTTTTATAATTTGTGAATATTTCCTCGATTTGTTTCTTTTATTTGTTTATTTGTTTATTTATTTAGAGTTTGTTGCGTTATCATGTCTGGTCTATCACTTAATGACAAGAAAGTGATGCAGTTATATCATTGGGGAGGAAGGGGGGGAGGAGGTGTTGATTGTGTGGGGAGGAAGGGGAGGACGCGGGGGAATGGGAAGGGGAGGAGGAGGAGGTCAGGTGAGGGGAGGAAAGGGAGGGAATACTGTACAGGGAAATGTGATTTGTGTGATTATAATGAATATTGCGGCGAGAGAGAGAGAGAGAGAGAGAGAGAGAGAGAGAGAGAGAGAGAGAGAGAGAATGAGTTTGTGTTTACGTGCGTGCGTCAGGGTGTGCATACATACCAACGTACATACATACATACATACATACACGTGTGCATTATGTGAGTGTACAGTATAAAGAGTACGTATCCGCCTGCGTAGGGTGTCAGCAACTACCATCACCAACCACCAGCAGATAATGATCATTGATACTGGACGCCTCCCCTCTCCCTCCCTCCCTCCCTCCCTACCTACCTCCCTACCTCCCTACCTACCTCCCTACCTACCTCCCTCCCTACCTACCTCCCTCCCTCCCTTCCTCCCTCCCTCCCTCCCTCCCTCCCTCCCTCCCTCCCTCCCTCCCTACCTACCTCCCTCCCTCCCTCCCTCCCTCCCTCCCTCCCTCCCTCCCTACCTACCTCCCTCCCTACCTACTTCCCTACCTCCCTACCTACCTACCTCCCTACCTACCTCCCTACCTACCTACCTACTTCCCTACCTACCTACCTACTTCCCAACCTCCCTACCTACTTCCCTACCTACCTACCTCCCTCCCTCCCTCCCACCCCCCCACCCTCCCTCCCTCACAACAAACACTCGTCCTTCTCTCCCACCACCACCAGTCCTCACCGCCGATGATGACACTTGATATCGCCACAAAGAATGAGGGAGATAGCGGTAGCGGTGATGGCGGTGATGGTGATGTGGACGATGCCAAGCTATGAGGAGGAGTCTGTATGTTGTTTTCACACGTAAATTATGTATAGTTAAAAGTGAGAGAGATGTAGGTAGGGAGGGAGGGAGGGGGAGAGAGAGAGAGAGAGAGAGAGAGATGAAAGGAAGGGAAGGAAGGTAGGGTGTTGATGTCGCTCCGTTTATGTGATGAATTTGTTGAGGGAGAGAGGGTGGGTGGGTGTTGGTGAGAAGGCGGGTGGTCGTTGGGGAGGGTGGCGTGGGTTGGTGGGTGGAACAGGGTCGTTGTGAGGTGGGTGGTGGGAAGGTCGTTTATTGGATGGGGGTGGTGGTGGCTGGGGGAGGGTCGTGTGGTGCTGGAGGGTGTTCGATGTTGCTCAAGTAATAGTATTATTATGTCGAAGCGAATAGAACTACGTGAGGCATTAACCATTTATTCTGTGAGACATTAACCATTACTACGCAAGGTATTAACCAGAATTCTGTGAGGCATTAACCATTATCCCGTGAGACATAACTATTACTCCGTGAGACATAAATGAGCTGTTCCTCGACTGTCTTACGAGTTAGAGGTACAAGGACCACCCGGGTGATGATGGAGTACACACACACACACACACACACACACACACACACACACACACACACACACCTACCTCTCTCTCTTTGTTACATACAAGCAACTGTTAGTGGTATTTTTCACATTGAATTGCTTGAAGACTGTGTGATGATGGGGTCAGGAGTGGTGGGGGTGTGAATCTTCATGTGAGGTAGGGAGGGGTCAGGAGTGGTGGGGGTGAATCTTCATGTGGGGTAGGGAGGGGTCAGGAGTGGTGGGGGTGAATCTTCATGTGAGGTAAGGAGGGGTCAGGAGTGGTGGGGGTGTGAATTTTCATGTGAGGTAGGGAGGGGTCAGGAGTGGTGGGGGTGAATCTTCATGTGAGGTAGGGAGGGGTCAGGAGTGGTGGGGGTGAATCTTCATGTGGGGTAGAGAGGGGTTAGGGGTGGTGGGGGTGAATCTTCATGTGGGGTAGAGGGGGGTCAGGGGTGGTGGGGGTGAATCTTCATGTGAGGTAGGGAGGGGTCAGGAGTGGTGGGGGTGTGAATTTTCATGTGAGGTAGGGAGGGGTCAGGAGTGGTGGGGGTGAATCTTCATGTGAGGTAGGGAGGGGTCAGGGGTGGTGGGGGTGTGAATTTTCATGTGAGGTAGGGAGGGGTCAGGAGTGGTGGGGGTGTGAATTTTCATGTGAGGTAGGGAGGGGTCAGGAGTGGTGGGGGTGAATCTTCATGTGAGGTAGGGAGGGGTCAGGGGTGGTGGGGGGTGAATCTTCATGTAGGGTAGGGAGGGGGCAGAGGGGTGAGTGTTCCTGGTAAACGATAGTTCATTTTCTGTCATCAGTGGAGGTTAATGTTAGGAATATCGGAGCATGGGAGGCTAATGTTAGGAATATCGGAGCATGGGAGGCTAACGTTAGGAATATCGGAGCATGAGAGGTTAATGTTTGGAATATTGGAGCATGGGAGGTTAATGTTAGGAATATCGGAGCATGGGAGGCTAATGTTAGGAATATCGGAGCATGAGAGGTTAATGTTAGGAATATTGGAGCATGGGAGGCTAATGTTAGGAATATCGGAGCATGGGAGGCTAATGTTTGGAATATCGGAGCATGAGAGGTTAATGTTAGGAATATCGGAGCAGGGGAGGCTAATGTTAGGAATATCGGAGCATGGGAGGCTAATGTTAGGAATATCGGAGCATGGGAGGCTAATGTTAGGAATATTGGAGCATGGGAGGTTAATGTTAGGAATATCGGAGCATGGGAGGCTAATGTTAGGAATATTGGAACATGGGAGGCTAATGTTAGGAATATTGGAACATGGGAGGTTAATGTTAGGAATATCGGAGCATGGGAGGTTAATGTTAGGAATATCGGAGCATGGGAGGCTAATGTTAGGAATATTGGAACATGGGAGGTTAATGTTAGGAATATCGGAGCATGGGAGGCTAATGTTAGGAATATTGGAACATGGGAGGTTAATGTTACCTCAAGCGGTACATAATTATGATGACATACAAACAAACGTTATGTTAGGCTGTAACTCATGTCATGTTTATTGGGTGTGCCTGCACGTATACAGTATATAGTGTTGAGATGGAGGCAGATGAGAGACCTAGAGTAGGTTGAGGTGGTGGGTGGTGGGAGGTGAGCTTGTTTGCGTATGAGAGACCTAGAGTAGGTTGAAGTGTTGGGTGGTGGGAGGTGAGCTTGTTTGCGTATAATACGCCTGACACAGCGAGTTTGAAGTGGCCAACTTGATCATATGGTGCCCAGCCGGGCACCGCCAGCCTCACTGTAGCTATCCCCATCATAGTGCCAACACCTAACCTGTTTCTCCTGAAGACTTTCAACACGTAAGTTTAACTTGTATTTATTGTGTACACAGGTAGACTGTGTCCATTGCTTCGTTTATTATCGTGACGACATAAAAATATGGCAAATCTAGTACTCATTGTAAGTGTTAAGATTAGACTAATTACATAGCTATGATTGTTATGTAAATATATATATTGAATTAGACATTTATGTGATTGCCTATGTATGACTTATGTGAAATACTAAAATGAATTGTATTCAACAGGTTTGACCAAATTATAATGTTTGAGTCCAACGTCATAAGTTTCACTAAATCCTCTAACCGCCTGATTGGCGGTTAGAG
>CAUDMG010001191.1:200000-205000 GCA_958450375.1 Homarus gammarus | reverse complement strand
GGTGGTGGTGGTGGTGGTAGTGGTGTTTTTGTTGTATGGTTGTTGATTGTTGTGTGATGGTGGTGTTGTGGTTGGGTGGTGGTGTTGTGGTGGTGTGGTTGTGTGGTGGTGGTGGTGTTGTGGGTGTATGGTGGTGGTGGTGTTGTTGTTTTATGGTTGTTGATTGTTGTGTGGTGGTGGTGTTGTTGTGGTGGTGTTGTGGTATGGTTATGTGGTGGTGGTGTGGTGGTGTTGTATGGTTGTTGATTGTTGTGTGATGGTGGTGTTGTGGTTGTGTGGTAGTGTGGTGGTGGTGGTGGTGCTGTGGTTGTTGTGGTTGTGGTGTTGTGGTTGTATGGTGATGGTGGTAGTGGTGTTGTTGTATGGTTGTTGATTGTTGTGTGGTGGTGGTGGTGGTGTTGTGGTTATTGATTGTTGTGTGATGGTTGATGACCGAGGAGGTAGTAGTGGGTGGTGGCAGTAGTGGGTGGAGGTAGTAGTGGGTGGTGGCAGTAGTGGGTGGTGGTGGGTGTACTGTTACAGAGGGTGGAGGTAAGGGTGATCTTCATGATCTCCACCCCACCCCCCCCCCCCCCGACAGCTTCTCTTTATTATTTTATAAAGAAACAGTCGTATACTCACCCTCCACCCTCCACCCTCCACCCGAGACCCCGTGGATACCAAATCCCTGTGGATACCAAGGCCCTGTGGATACCAAGGCCCTGTGGATACCAAGACCCTGTGGATACCAAGACCCTGTGGATACCAAGGCCCTGTGGATACCAAGGCCCTGTGAGTACCAAGGCCCCGTGGATACCAAGGCCCTGTGAGTACCAAGGCCCCGTGGATACCAAGGCCCTGTGAGTACCAAGGCCCCGTGGATACCAAGACCCTGTGAGTACCAAGGCCCCGTGGATACCAAGACCCTGTGAATACCAAGGCCCTGTGAGTACCAAGGCCCCGTGGATACCAAGGTCCTGTGAGTACCAAGGCCCCGTGGATACCAAGACCCTGTGAGTACCAAGGCCCCGTGGATACCAAGACCCTGTGAGTACCAAGGCCCCGTGGATACCAAGACCCTGTGAGTACCAAGGCCCCGTGGATACCAAGACCCTGTGGATACCAAGGCCCTGTGAGTACCAAGGCCCCGTGGACACCAAGGTCCTGTGAGTACCAAGGCCCCGTGGATACCAAGACCCTGTGGATACCAAGGCCCTGTGAGTACCAAGGCCCCGTGGATACCAAGGCCCTGTGAGTACCAAGGCCCCGTGGATACCAAGACCCCGTAGGTGCCAAGCCCCCCCCCCCCCCCTGAGTGCCAAGGGCCTATGAGTATTAATGTCCATTGTGTTCCGGGGCGGGGCGGGGCGGGGTGGAGGGTGGGTGACCTTGGGTGTACCAGCGGGCGGCGGCGGGTGGAGGTCCACGTTCCCACCATCACTTATTCCTCCGCCCTGACTCACCCACCGCCCCTCCCCGCCCACCGCCGCCCCGCCACGCTCCTCTCTCTCTCTCTTCTCTCTCTCTCTCTCTCTCTCTCTCTCTCTCTCTCTCTCTCTCTCTCTCTCTCTCTCGTGTCCCCCTTACCTAACACCCTCCTCTCACCCCACCAGTCATCATAGAAGTAGACAAAGAGAGACAGAAATAGACGAATAGACAGAAATAAACGGGTAGACAAAGTACACGAATAGACACAAATAGACAGAAATAGAAGAATAGACAGAATTACACGACTAGACAAAAATAGACGAATAGACAGAAATAGACAGAAACAGATATGGGAGGCGTGTAGGAGCAACAACAAGACGAACCAACACCGTCGGTCAGGAAAGTTCTTAAATATAAAATAGTTTTGATATTTTAAGACACAGTGCAAAGGTATCCTGGCAGGCTATATCCGTCCACGGGTCTCTATCTGGCCTCTGGTGAGTAGATGTGGCCTCTGGTGGGGATAGATCTGGCCTCTGGTGGTATATTTGGTCTCTGGTGAGTAGATGTGGCCTCTGGTGGGGAGATGTGGCCTTTGGTGGGGATAGATCTGGCCTCTGGTGGGTATATCTGGCCTCTGGTGAGTAGATGTGGCCTCTGATGGGGATAGATCTGGCCTCTGGTGGGTATATCTGGCCTCTGGTGAGTAGATGTGGCCTCTGGTGGGTAGATGTGGCCTATGATGGGGGTAGATCTGGTCTTTGGAGAGTAGATGTGGCCTCTGGTGGGGGTAGATCTGGCCTCTGGTGAGTAGATGTGGCCTCTGGTGGGGGGTAGATCTGGCCTCTGGTGGGGGTAGATCTGGCCTCTGGTGAGTAGATGTGGCCTCTGGTGAGTAGATGTGCCCTCTGGTGAGTAGATGTGCCCTCTGGTGGGTAATTCTGGCCTCTAGTGGGTAGGTATGGCCTCTGGTGGATAGATCTGGCCTCCTATGGGTAGATTTGTCCTCTGGTGGGTTAATGTGGCCTCTTGTGGCAGGTCAGGTCTGCCCCAAGTCCCATAAGAACATAAGAACATAAGAATGGAGGAAACTGCAGCGGGCCTATTGGCCCATACTGGTCAGTCCCGTTTACACCCAACCCCTATTGCTCATATGAGCATCCAACCTATGTTTGAAGCAATTCAGCGTATTCGAGTTAATGATGATATTTGGTAACTTGTTCCATTCATCCACTACTCTGTTTCCAAACCAGTGTTTACCTATTTCACGCCTAAATCTAAATTTGTCCAATTTAAAACCATTGTTACGAGTTCGCTCCTGGTTGGATAATTTGAGTACCTTTGTAATGTCCCCTTTGTTTAGCCCTGCCTTCCATTTATACACCTCTATCAGGTCGCCCCTCGCTCTACGTCTCTCAAGGGAGTGCAAATTAAGATGCTTTAACCTGTCTCTATACTCAAGGTTCCTGATACCCGGGATTAGTCTTGTCATTCTCCTCTGGATTCTTTCCAAGGATTCTATATCCATTCTGTAATACGGTGACCAGAACTGGACTGCGTAATCCAGGTGTGGTCTCACAAGAGCAAGATACAGTTTTAGGATGACCTCGCTAGTCTTGTAACTAACACTCCCATTATGCCTTTTGCCTAGTACTGGGGCCTGATTGGATCACACTAGTACTGGGGCCTGACTGGATCACACTAGTACTGGGGCCTGACTGGATCACACTAGTACTGGGGCCTGACTGGATCACACTAGTACTGGGGCCTGACTGGATTACACAAGTACTGGGGCCTGACTGGATCACACTAGTACTGAGGCCTGACTGGATCACACTAGTACTGGGGCCTGACTGGATCACACTAGTAATGGGGCCTGACTGGATCACACTAGTACTGGGGCCTGACTGGATTACACAAGTACTGGGGCCTGACTGGATTACACAAGTACTGGGGCCTGACTGGATCACACTAGTACTGGGGCCTGACTGGATTACACAAGTACTGGGGCCTGACTGGATCACAGCACCACCGTCGCAGCGAAAGTGGAAGCACCGCATATTTCCTGGCCGTCGACCAACAAGTTTTTGAACGTTGCTGGCGGGTCGAGGGTCTGGGAGCGATCGTTCATGGTAGTGGTCGCGGTCACTCTCTCCCCCCTGTAATTCATGGTAGGTCATGGTGGTGGAGGTGGCCTTCACTCTCCCACCGTACATTCATGGTGGATTATGGTGGTGTTGATATTGAAACAGTTTATTTAACCAGAAGAACACAGATACAGAGTCGATAATAATAACAATATTAACATGGCTGAACCAGTTGTAGGCATCTGATATATACTATACATTTATCTCAGGGAAGTATTATGTAACATTTAATATCATCTGGAATAGTACAATAGCATGGTGGTAATAAGAACATCTCATAATGTTACCACGGTTATTACTTCGATATTTTTTTTTTTACATTTATATAATAAGTATATACATAATTTACAGTGAAGTTATACACATAAATACGATAAGGGAGGGAAGTATTATAAAATGGGTTGTATTAAGGCGGACGTGACGTGTTGGTAAATACATATTAGAGTGTCACCACGTTGATCACTCTTTTATTTACATTAATCTCCCATTTGATCTACATTGAGGAGGTAATTTATCCTGGGCGAGGGAGGGGGGAATTGGGCCGTCTTTCCTGAGCACTGAGCGGCGTCTTCTGTTCACGTGGAATTATTGATTTTTGGTCGGGTTTTTTTCTTTTATATGTGGCTTCTTTTGGTGGTGGTGGTGGGGGGGGGGGGGGGCTTTGTGAGCTCTTTTTCCCAACCCAACCCAACCCAACCCAACCCAACCTTCCCTGGTGCAGTGAGAGGTTCATATGGACGGCGACGGAAGAACCTATTGGAGGCGGAGGAGAGAGAAGAGGAGGGGTGAGGGGGAGTTGGTGTTGGTGTGGTGATAGTAGTGATCCTCTGCCTCACCCCTAGGCCGTCACCGCCACACTCTTCTTTATTACCCTGATGTAGTTTTTGTGAAGGATTATCCGGGGTTGTGGTGGGGGTATGGTAGGTTATGGTACGTTATTTTGGTGGTGTGGGTTTATGGTGGAGTGAGGGGGGAGGGAGGGAGGGAGGGTACTTTTGTGAATCTCTCTCTCTCTCTCTCTCTCTCTCTCTCTCTCTCTCTCTCTCTCTCTCTCTCTCTCTCTCTCTCTCTCTCTCTCTCTCTCTCTCTCTCTCTCACATACATACAACCTTCGTGTTTTTAATTGCCCGCCATATACTGTCTCCTGTCGGCCATAACTCGTGTATTTTTTTTTTTTGTCATTCTCCTCTGTGTCTTGGTGTGTGTGGCGAGGTGTGTGAGGTGTGACGTGGTGTGTGAGGTGTGACGTGGTGTGTGAGGTGTGAGGTGTGTGAGGTGTGACGTGGTGTGTGGTGTGGCGAGGTGTGTGAGGTGTGACGTGGTGTGTGGTGTGACGAGGTGTGTGATGTAACGTGGTGTGTAATGTAACGTGGTGTGTGGTGTGACGTGGTGTGTGATGTGACGTGGTGTGTGATGTAACGTGGAGTCTGTATGTGTGACGTGGTG
>CAUDMG010001191.1:125000-197500 GCA_958450375.1 Homarus gammarus | reverse complement strand
AAATTACCATTGCAATAAATACATTTACCAACTAGACATAATCCTGACAGCTCTGTCCTCTTGTTCAACCCATGTTGTACTGCTCCCCCATTATACTTATGTTTTTCAATTCCACTGTAATTTATGTATACTGTATACTTATAATATAAATAAAAAACATTGGTAACATTATGAGATGCTCTTATTACCATCATGCTATTGTACTATTCCAGATGTTACTGAATGTTACATAATACTTCCTTGAGATAAATGTACAGTATATATCAGGTGCCTAAAAGAGAGCTCAGGTTCTCAACTGGCTCAGCCATGTTAATATTGTTATTATTAGCCTCTCTGTATCTGTGTTTTTCTGGTAAATAAACTGTTTCAATTCAATTCCTCCTCCCACTTCTCTACCTCACACCCCCTCACCTTCACCCACGGTAAGAGATATATCACAGTAGATTACAGGTGTGGGTTCTCGTGGGCTAGGAGTATGGGTAGGAGTGTAGGTCCTCGTGGGCAAGGAATGTGGATCAGAATGGGCAAGGGGCTTAAGTGGACAGAGAGGACAAGACCGGGGGCCACCGTGGGTAAAGATTAGGACAAGGTTGTGGCCATCTGTTGGTCATAAAGGCAAGTCGTCGCCGGAAGAGACGGAGTTGAGGAGGGGGGATGATGGTGGGACGGGGGGGGGGGCAATGTGGTGGTGGAGGGACAGGGAGGGTGGTGGTGGTGGGACGGGGAGGGTGGTGATGGTGGGACAGGGGGGGGTGGTGGTGGGACAGGGAGGGTGGTGATGGTGGGACAGGGAGGGTGGTGGTGGGACAGGGAGGGTGGTAATGGTGGGACAGGGGGGGGGAGGGCAATGTGGTGGTGGAGGGACAGGGAGGGTGGTGGTGGGACAGGGAGGGTGGTGATGGTGGGACAGGGGGGGTGGTGGTGGGACAGGGAGGGTGGTGATGGTGGGACAGGGAGGGTGGTGGTGGGACAGGGAGGGTGGTAATGGTGGGACAGGGAGGGTGGTAATGGTGGGACAGGGAGGGTGGTGGGACGGTGGGGGCAATGTGATGGTGGAGGGACAGGGAGGGTGGTGATGGTGGGACAGGGGGGGTGGTGGTGGGACAGGGGGGGACAATGTGGTGGTGGAGAGACAGGGAGGGTGGTGAAGGGACAGGGAGGGTGGTGATGGTGGGACAGGGGGGAGGGACAATGTGGTGGTGGAGGGAGAGGCGGTCTAGGTCTTCCTCTCTCTCACTCTTGATAACGCCTGAGGTCGTGGTAGTACACAGGTAGCACCAAGTAGCATCAGGTAGAAAACAGGTAGCACCAATTAGCACCAGGTAGAACAATAGGTAGCACTAATTAGCACCAGGTAGAAAACAGGTAGCACCAATTAGCACCAGGTAGAACACTAGGTAGCACCGGATAGAACACTAGGTAGCACTAATTAGCACCAGGTAGAACACTAGGTAGGGGATTCACCTGGGGATTGATAAAGGTCCTAGCGCAGTTTTTGTAAGGCGCAGTAAAGGTGTAGAGAGGGAGGCACTTGCGCTCCTACCTCCTTCTGCAGAATTACCCAGCCATAAAGGAAGAGCTAGGAGGTGTACGGTTGGGTCCTCCTACCTCCTCCTCTTCCTCTTATTTACTCCTCCTCCTCCCCCTCCTTCTCCCTCTCTTACATCTTTCCTTCATCCTTTCCACCTTATCTCTCACCTTTCATCCTTCTCCCCCCTCTCACCTCTTCCCTTCTCTTTCCCCCCTCACCCCCTACCCTCTCATTATTCCCTCACCTTTCTCTCCTTCCTCTTCTCCCTCCTTCTTCCCACTCGTTTCATCTTCCTGCCTTCGTGTCGCACCAGTCGTAGTGATGATTGTGAGGAGATAGAGAGTACATATCTATATCAATACCTGGCCGGATGGTGGAGGAGGAGGGGGAGGGTGTACGTGGCCGGATGGTGGAGGAGGAGGGGGAGGGAGTACGTGGCCGGATGGAGGAGGAGGGGGGGAGGGTGTACGTGGCCGGATGGAGGAGGAGGAGGGGGAGGGTGTACGTGGCCGGATGGAGGAGGAGGAGGGTGTACTTGGCCGGATGGAGGAGGAGGAGGGTGTACTTGGCCGGATGGAGGAGGAGGAGAAGGGTGTACTTGGCCGGATGGAGGAGGAGGGTGTACTTGGCCGGATGGAGGAGGAAGGTGTACTTGGCCGGATGGAGGAAGAAGAGGGTGTACTTGGCCGGATGGTGAAGGAGGAGGAGGAGGAGGAGGAGGTGTGGTGTCATTAGGAGGGCTGAAACAACGGCCCCTCTGGCTCACTCCTTCCTACTCCCTACACTCACCTCCTACCCCAAGCCTTACGGTGTGGCTTTGGCCTGGTGGAGAGTTCTATGGTATGGCTTTGGTCTCATGGAGTGTCCTAGGGTGTGGCTTTGGTCAGGTGGATTGTCTTAGAGTGTGGCTTGGGTTCATAGGTAATGTATCTTAGGACCTAGCACATCCTCTTTTGTCCTAGCACTTAGCAGACCGATAGTGTATTCTAGCAGCTAGTTCCAGCGGCCAGTGGAGTGTGTGTGGGGCAGGGTGGTGTGTATAGCAAAGTGGCGTGTATGGCAGGGTGACGTGTATAGCAAAGTGGCGTGTATGGCAGGGTGACGTGTATAGCAAAGTGGCGTGTATGGCAGGGTGACGTGTATAGCAAAGTGGCGTGTATGGCAGGGTGACGTGTATAGCAAAGTGGCGTGTATGGCAGGGTGACGTGTATAGCAAAGTGGCGTGTATGGCAGGGTGACGTGTATAGCAAAGTGGCGTGTATGGCAAAATGGCGTGCATGGCAAAATGGCGTGCATGGCAAAGTGGAGTGTATGGCAAAGTGGCGTGTATTGTATGTCAAAGTGGCGTGTATGGCAGGGTGACGTGCGTGACAAGATGGCGTGAATGGCAGGTTTAAGCGAGGAACTGAGTATCTCTGCACCTTGCTCACCGACCCTCGCGCGTGGCATTGTTGCTCCTCCTCAACCTCTATACTCACCCTGGAGGACCTGCACCCTGACCCCCAACTATCCTCCCTCTTTCCTCCCTGACACAACGATAGATAATTAATCATTCATGCTGTTGGGAGATATTGAGGTTCTATCAGTGACTCTCCACAAGTGTATGGCCACCGACACACTTTACTATGGCAGAAAATGTAGCCGGAGAACACACAAAAAAAAAAACAGCAACAATGTGAGCTTATCGCCCTCTCCGCCCACCAGCTGTTGTGGGGTCAGGTTGCCATGTCCTATTATCCCTCGTTCAATTACTGGTGATTATTTTGATTCTCTCGGTATGTTTCCAATAGTTTCAGATCTCTAGAATGATGTTTATTAGTAGTTGTGGTTTGTTACGTTGGGTGGTTGTGGTAATAAGGGGCTGGATTGTGTTATTAATTGTCCTTGATGATGGTGATGGTGCCGGGAGGAGGTGGGGCAACACGGGGGTGGGTACACGTAGTTCTGTATGGCCAGTATGATCGCCTCTCTCTCTCTCTCTTCTTGTAATCCCACTTTCCTTCCTGTCCTGTTGCCGTTAATCTTCTTCCCCCCCGTTCCCTGTATCATCTTATCACTCATTCCGGGAACTGGACAGACACACACAGCACCCAGCTGACGTGGGTTTCTCGCCTAGTGTTCTGTGCTCAGATGTTTTTTAGCGTGTTGTCGTCTGGTATGGTGTATTGAGAGCAGACAATAGAACGACGTGTTGCGTATTGTGAGCTGCACGTTTTCTTGGGATTTTTTTTACACCCCTGGATGTTGTTGCCTTAATAATTATAGGCTATTATGTTATAATGTATTCTGAAAGTTCATTAGTCTCAGTTTCTTCTTTGTCCCTCCTAGGTGAGTATTTTTGTTCTTTAAGGAGAAATGGCAGTAGGTAATATGAGGGGAGACGTCTTCTGCTGCCCTCTAATGAGCGTTGCATTCCTCTACCTAATTAGCTGGTCCTAGTTCAGGTTTAGGGTTTTTAATATCCAGCCGACGCTTTTATATTAGTGGGAGTTAGGGTCACGATAAAGAAATTCTCAACCTCTTAAACACAGTACATTGATTGAGGGACCAGCACGTCGACCTACAGATACAGTAAAACCTCCATATAACGGACTTCTCACTCCATATAATCGATTAGGATCCACATTTAACGGACCCTCGATATAACGGAATTTCCTCTCCATGTAGTCCGTTAAACAGAGGTTTCATCTAGTGTGATCCTCTGAACTGAAGCTGAAGTCAGTCTGCTGTGTTAAGCCTCAGCAGGGTAGATTAGATGGTCCTCCAGCACTGGGTACCTCAGGGCGTCGTGCTGCTCCCCCGGTTAATTTGCGTGGTGAAAAAAAGGATGTTAAAGTATTTCTATAACGTCATCTTGGCCGCCAGCCACTTATGTCGTAGTTCCAGTGCTGGTTAAATGGCCTCCAGTCCCAAAACGCCCTAACCTAACCTAACCTAACCAGGCCGGCCACACCATTGGGGTCTATTAGGACTTCGGCTAACAGCATCTAGTACCACCACGATCCCAACCCATCCCAACTAATACCACCATCGCCACCACTACCACCTGCACCATCAACACTACCACCTGCACCATCAACACTACCACCACCACCACCATCCCATCCCAACCAATACTACCATCACCACCACTACCAACTGCACCACCAACACTACCACCACCATCCCAACCAATACTACCATCTCCACCACTACCACCTGCATCACCAACACCACCAGTCTCTACTACCCCCCCCCCCTTCCCTCACTCTGGTGCCACTATCACTGCATATCACCAAATTGAAGTGTGTGTTTATCATGCGTTGTGGACCATTGTAGAACAGGTGGTCTCTCTCTCTCTCTCTCTCTCTCTCTCTCTCTCTCTCTCTCTCTCTCTCTCTCTCTCTCTCTCTCTCTCTCTCTCTCTCTCTCTCTTGTACTCTCCCCTCCCCTTCTCCTTCCATCCTCTCACTATCCGCTTGCCTCCTCTGTTCCTCCTCCTCTGTTCCCCCTCCCCCCCCCCCCTCTTCCTCGAACGACCACCTCCTCGCTCGTTAATTTCAGGGATGGAGGGAGAGAGGACCGGTGGGAGGGGAGGGAGAGGGGGTCGATGGGAGGGGAGGCAGAGAGGGTCAATGGAAGGGGAGGCAGAGAGGGCCGATGGGAGGTAAGTCGTCAAGAGTAGAGAAGAGGAAGGGAGGGGAAGGGAATATCATGGGACAGTCTGGAGGGAAAGGGGGAGGAATGTGGAGTCTCGTGAAGGGAAAGAGTAAGGGGTATTGTAGGAAGGGTGGTTGGGAGGGAGGAAGGCAGGGTAGGAGGGAGGGAGGGAGGCAGAAAGGAAGAAGAGATACAGGGTGGAATAGAGGCAGAATGGGAGGGATGCAGGGTGGAAGGGTGGATGCAGGATGGAATAGATACAGAATGGGAGGGATGCAGGGTGGAATAGAGGCAGAATGGAAGGGATGTAGGGTGGAAGGGAGGGAGAGAGAGGCCGGGAGGGTGGGAATGAGGGAGAGACGCTAAGCCTATTCCAGCCCGGAGATTATTAAGCTTCCGTCGTGTTGTTGGGTAACGTCACCATAATAGTCCATCCATGACTCACCTCTTCTGCTGCCTACACCCACCACACCTGTTTCAACACCCACCACACCTGTCTCTACACCCACCACACCTGTTTCTACACCCACCACACCTGTTTCTACACCCACCACACCTGTCTCTACACCCTTATTCGTGTTGTTGTTGTTATGAGAAAGCAGATAACACTAACCTGACTTAACCTAACCTAACCTAATCTAATCTAACTTATCCTAACCTAACCCAAACTGACACTTAAACCGAAACTTAGGATCTTTGTATCTTAGGTCAGGTTAGGTTAGGTCAGGTCAGCTTAGGTTAGGTTAGGTTAGGGCAGGTCAGGTTAGGTCAGATGAGGTCAGGTTGTACCGACCAATGAAACATAGCGGCATTACGTTCTCTACAACAGCCAATCAGAACCCAGAACTCCCGCTAACGCTATTTTGAAAAGCCTTGTTTGTATCGCCACGTTAAATGAGGCAGATAGATGCTTTCTCACATCTGTGCGTGGGGGAGCGGAGAGGAGTAGAGGGAGACGGGGGGATAAGAGATAGGAAGGGGATGGGAGAAAAGTAGAGAGATAAGGGGGAGGGGAAAGATTGGAAAGGAGTAGACAGAGATTGGAGATAAGGGGAATTGGAGGGATGGGAGAGGAGTAGATAGAGACAGGGTATAAGGGAGATGGGAGGGGGGATGGGAGGGATTTAACGCACAAGTAACTGAAAATTTGGGCCGGAAACTTAAGTAGCGGGAACGGTGTTGTGACCCACACCATCAGTACACGGGCAGGTAGGCCGTGGCCACCTGGATTATTTATACTATTGTGGGTCTTATGGCCAGGGCAGGTGAGGTGGGGTGGGGTGGATTGAGTCTAAGTGAGGTGAGGTAAATTGGGGTGAAGTGAGGCGAGGGAAGGAGATGAGGCGAGGTGAGGTGAAGTGAGGTGAGGTGAGTCCTATATACCTGCTGCTGTGTCACGCTTCTAGGAGGAAACTTGGGTAATGGTACTACAGTGAATGGTTGAGTTAGGCCTACCAGCTGACCCACCACCGCCCCAAGAACTGTTAATGGGGTCAGGTGTGTGTGTGTGTGTGTGTGTGTGTTACGGCTGAGTTAAGGTAATTCTCGCCCTCATTACTTATACAAAACCAACGTAGGTGAATTTTTAGCCCGTCTTGCAGGTGTTGGAGATGTGGTGGTGTAGAGATGTTGGTGGTGTTGTGGTGGTGGTGAGGTTGTGATGTAGAGTTGTTAATGGTGGTGGAATACAGTTGTTGAATTAGTGTGTGAATATATGCAGGTGTACATATGTTACGGGTAAACAGGTGTTGGGGTAATGGTGGAAGGGCCACTGGGGGTACGACCATGTTGTTAAAGACAGGGAAACACTCTTATGAACCCCAACATACATACATACATACATACATACATACATACGTACATACTGTAATAAACAGGAACGCCCACACATGCCAACGCCCATACACCCACGTAAGCGACCGTTAGAATGTTTATAGCACTTGTCAGAATGGACTCAATTAGTTACAACCTCAAGGAAAACAGATGTAGGCCTGTATCAGGTGTCAGGAGGATAGCTCCGCCCATAGCGTGAACTAACCAATCAGAGAAACAGAACTTAAGGATCTTTGAAAAAAAAAAACGGCGCTGATTGGGCACTCAGAATGTCTGCTCGGCGGCCGGTTTGCAGTGTTAGAAAGACAGACAGTTTTAGCAGTTGATGTGACAGAGTGCGGAGGTTGTTCTGGCTGGCTAGCGGGTGTCGGACTGAAGCTTGGTAACGTGTATTTTAATGTTTTTCCAGTAGTCGTGCAGGTGTGTAGTGAGTTTCCCCCCCCCCCCCCCAACGGTATCTAGTTATAAAGAGGACGAACACATGTGACTTCATATCACGTCTTTGCTGAATAAATTTAACTTGGGAAATATCTTTTTCTATTTCTCTTCTTAACTAAAAAAGGTCCCCATAGTCACAGATAGATGGTCACCAGAGTATGTAGAGTCAAGTGATCCACCTTTAATTAACTCCAGTGCAGAATAGAGTAAGCACACACATATTTATACACTTACATACATACATACATACATACATACATACATACATACATACATACACACACACACACACACACACACACACACACACACACACACACACACACACACACATAGTTACTTTATTTCTTCTGAATATCACGGCGTCAATTAAAGCAATTGGATACAGCGAGGTGGGTTGGCCTGCAGTGGCAATCAACAGTGACTACTCTCCGGCACGTTCACCCTGGCGGCACTGTCATCTCTCGTTACTTTCCTGACCGTCACTATCTCCTGGAGCGATTTGATCTCTTAGGCGGTACTGTCACCTGGGACAGTACTATCACCTGGATGGCACTGTCACCTGGGACGGCACTGTCATCTAGTTGGCACTAGTCAACTGGGATGGTACTGTCACCCAGGGCGTCACTGGTGCCAGCTCTTGTATATAAATTGGCAATTTCATAAATGATAACAATTTCTGTGTATTGTGTGAGAAAAACACCACCGCCGCCGGGAACCTTCAAATTATTTACTATCTTCATTATTTTATTTCACCTTTTATTTTGGTTTGTATTTTTTTTTATTTTACTTGTCAAATATAAATGAAAATTTTTGCCTCGGGAGAGAGAGAGAGAGAGAGAGTGTGTGTGTGTGTGTGTGTGTGTGTGTGTGTGTGTGTGTGTGTGTTATAATCACGAGTGTTCATGGTGGCTGACTCGGAAACTGCAACACTGCAATAAACAGAGAAATAGAGAAGATGCGATTATGGATGAAGTGAAAAAATGAATGATAGAGCGAGAAAGAGAGAGACGGAGAGACAAAGGGAAAGGGGAGGAATAGCGGATAAAGAGAGAGGGTAGGAAGGGAGAGTAGATGAAAAAGGCAAATGAGGAAGGGAGAGAAGCGTAGAGAGAGAGAGAGAATGAAGATGACGAAGCGGAGGAAGGGGAAAGAGAACGAGAAACTAAAAAACCTAGGAAGAGGGAGAGGGAAGGAGAGAATGATAATAACAGGGAAGGAGGAGGAGGGAAGGATAATAAGAATGAGGCAAGGGACAAAGGAGTGAAGAATAGGGTAAGGAACGAAAGAGGAAGAGGAGAGAAATAATTACAATAAGAAAGGTGAGACTGATAATGATAAAGGAAGAAGAGGAGAATTAAGACGGTAGGTAATAATAATAATACGAATGGGGAATAAGAGGTAATAGGGATAATAAAGAGGAAACGAGAGAAAACTTGATAAAGAATAGGGTAGAGGACGGGTGAAGGGGGAGAGGCATAATTTGAAATAGGTCAAGAGTATGAAAGGGAGGAGGGAGGGGTGGAAGAGGGGAGGAAGGGAGGGAATGGTAAGGAGGAAGAGGAGGGAGTAGAATGGAGGAGGAAGAGAGAGGGGGTGAAAGGGAGGAAGAGGGGGGAATGGTAAGGAGGAAGAGGGAGGGAGTGGAAGGGAGGAAGAGGGAGGGAGTGGAAGGGAGGAAGAGGGGGGGAATGGTAAGGAGGAAGAGGGAGGGAGTGGAAGGGAGGAAGAGGGAGGGAGTGGAAGGGAGGAAGAGGGAGGGAGTGGAATGGAAGAGGAGAGAGGAATCTTAGCGATTTTAAACTTTACCTAAGACGTACCTCCTCCTCATCCTTCCTCCAATCCTCCATCCTTCCTCCAATCCCTCCTTTAACCCAAGCTCTCTTCCATCTCACACTCCCATCCATCTCACGTTCTTTTCCATCCTACCCTTCCTTCCATCCCTCTCACCCTCCCTTCCTTCCATCCTATTTTCCCTTCCCTCCTACCCTCTCTTCCATCCTACTCTCCCTTCCATCTTACTCTCCCTTCCACCCTACTCTCCCTACCACCCTATTCTCCCTACCATCCTTCTCTCCCTTCCTTCTCCCTCCTTCCCCTCTTCCATTAAGGTATTACCATCTATCTTTCTTACAAACACTCCACCTCCCTCCCTCTTTCACACACACACACTCTCTCTCTCTCTCTCTCTCTCTCTCTCTCTCTCTCTCTCTCTCTCTTCACTCACATGTTGATTTCAAGCGTCGCGCCTTTCATTAAATTCCTAATTATAAAATTGATCCATAATTATCGTGATATTTAACTAAACACAATAAAAAAGGGAGAAGTAGGGGAGTGGGGGGGGGGGGGGTTTGTTTGCCTCCCCCCCTACCCCCCTCTATCCCCCCCTTCATCCCCCCCTCCCCTCCCTGTTGGCCTCAGATCGATGGCAATTACTGTATTGTCCCAGCGAGGTGATTTGGAATGTTATCGTGGCTGATGCCTTCAATGGCCCACTGAGAGTTACCAGTGTTTGTTTTTATTTGTCTAGTTTCCGGTCAATTTTACGAGTTTTATTTGTTTTTTTTGGGGGGGGAGGAAATAAAACAAAAGGAGATGAAAAAAGAAAATATATATATATGGTAAAAGAGACTAAAGGTTGGAGTTGTGGTAGTTGTGGTTGTGGTAGTTGTGGTTGTTGTGGTGGTTGTGGTTGTTGTTGTAGTTGTGGTTGTGGTGGTAGTTGTGGTTGTGGTGGTAGTTGTGGTTGTGGTTGTTATTGTGGTTGTTGTTAGTTAGTATTGAGGGAGGGAGAGATAGTGTGTGTGTGTGTGTGTGTGTGTGTGTGTGTGTGTGGTTTAGTGTATAGGAAGGAATGGGAAGGGAAGGGGGGGGAAGGGTGAGTTGAAGGGTGTTTAGGGTGTTTGGCGTCGGCACCATCATCTTTGTTGTATAGGGTGGGGTACGGGACTCTCTCTCTCTCTCTCTCTCTCTCTCTCTCTCTCTCTCTCTCTCTCTCTCTCTCTCAGACCTCTCATTCACAACCCTCTCTTGATGTGGGTCCAACTGTGGATTAATTGAGCCTTTATAAAATACTCGACCATCAAAGCAATAATGTAGAGTAGGTATGTGTGCCAGGAGCAGCCCCCGCGACCCACTCCCTTAGCCCTCTCCCTCAGCCCATAGCCCTCTACCGTAGCCCCCAGCCTCTTCCTCAGCCTGCAGCCCTCTCCTTTAACACGCAGGCCTCTCCCTTAGCCCCACCGCTCTCCACCTTAGCCTGTAACCCTCTCCCTCAGCCCTTAGCCCTCTCCCTCAGCCCTCAGCCCTCTCCCTCAGCCCTTAGCCCTCTCCCTTAGCCCTTAGCCCTCTCCGTCAGCCCGTGGCCCTCTCCCTAGGCCGTCAACCCGCAGCCCCATCCGTCTCCCCCCTAGCCCCGCCAACACAAAACCCACAATCCCGTGATTTAATTCGTTTGGACACAATCATTACCTCTCTTGTATATTTGCCAGGGTGACGAGCCGATCTGCCTTTGTTGACACTAACAATTTGAAACAATCTGGTGGTCAATAAATGTGTAAAGGAGAAGTTTTGGGAGTAATGGTTCTCCTGATTATGAAGTTTGTGTGTGTGTGTGTGTGTGTGTGTGTGTGTGTGTGTGTGTGTGTGTGTGTGTGTGTGTGTGTGCTTTGAAGGCCAGCCATCAACACACTGGATGCAAATACAGTATGACGTGACCTCCTCCTCCTCCTCCTCCTCCTCCTCCTCCTCCTCCTCCTCCTCCTCTTCCTTCTCCTTCTCTTCCTCTTCCTTCTTATTGTCCTCATCCTTCTCCTCCCCCTCCCCTTTCTTCTCTTCCTCTAGCTTCCTCTCCTCTTCTTCCTCCTCCTCCTCCTTTTTCGTCTCCTCATCCTCCTACTCTTCCTTATTTTCCTCTTCCTCACACACACACACACACACACACACACACACACACACACACACACACACACACACACACACACACACACACTCCCTGAGGTGTCGTAAGCATTGTTTTGTAGCACATTCACACACTAACGAAGTGCCACTCACACTCACTCTCCAGCACCCTACTACACACACACACACACACACAGAAGTAATCAATACAGCCGTGATAGAGGGCAGCAGTGTGAGGCAGTAGAGTGATGACGTCATGCATGGTGTGGAGCTACCCTAGCCACACTCTGGTACACATATATGGTATGGTCCGGGGGGCGGGGGAACAGATATTGGGCATTGTGTCGTCTCCCCTTCCCCCCCCCCCCCCGCCCCAAGACTGTCATGAGTTACACGTGCCATAAGTACTCTCATTTGGTTACCCCTGTCATAAGTACTGTCAGTGTTAAAAGTGAGTGTTAAACAGGAGTGTCAGTGTCAAGAGGAGTGTCAGTGTGAAAGAGGAGTGCCATTGTCAAGAGGAGTGATAGTGTCAAGAGGAGTGATAGTGTCAAGAGGAGTGCCAGTGTGAAAGAGGAGTGTCAGTGTCAAGAGGAGTGCCAGTGTCAAGAGGAGTGATAGTGTCAAGAGGAGTGTCAGTGTCAAGAGGAGTGTTAGTGTCAAGAGAAGTGCCAGTGTGAAAGAGGAGTGCCAGTGTCAAGAGGAGTGATAGTGTCAAGAGGAGTGATAGTGTCAAGAGGAGTGCCAGTGTGAAAGAGGAGTGTCAGTGTCAAGAGGAGTGAGTGTCAAGCGGAGTGTCAGTGTCAAGAGGAGTGTCAGTTTCAAGAGGAGTGTCATTGTCAAGGGGAGTGTCAGTGTCAAGAGGAGTGTCAGTGTAGGCAGATTAGAGCAAGAGTCTGTCATGAGTTGATAATTTATGTTACCAGACTTATAATTAGGACGCCGCGTGTTGCCAGTCTCTCTCTCTCTCTCTCTCTCTCTCTCTCTCTCTCTCTCTCTCTCTCTCTCTCTCTCTCTCTCTCTCTCTCTCTCTCTCTCTCTCTCTCTCTCTCTCTCTCTCTCATGGCCTTCCTAAAATGACTGACCTTATCCCATTCTACAAGGTTACAGGATAAATTGACCTCAAACAACCAGTACTAATCGCGTGAGGTCATCGTAGGTCACCAATCCTGTACTCTTGTCTTCACGTATAGTCACCCCTGGTTACCGTGTTTATTAATTTACATGGCACCCTAAATGGCACTCTCGTTGGCACTGCTGTATCCTGTGTATTGTAAGGTTGCCAGTATTTTATGAATATAGTCTACATGTGTGTGTGTGTGTGTGTGTGTGGTATTCCATGTCAAGGGTGCCACCAGGTGTGTGTGTGTGTGTGTGTGTGTGGTGTGTGTGTGTGTGTGTGTTCAGTACAGATTAAGGGTCACTTACTGTAGCGTCTACGTACTGTGCATTATGAATCATGTCAGACAAGAGTTAAAATCAAGTGTGACGACAGAAAGGTTAGGGGTTAAGATGTTGACCAATGAATAAGACTTGGTTGTGTTATCTCCCCCTCTCACCTCTCCCCTTCCCCTCTCCTCTTCTTTCTTTCCTCCTGTGCCTCTTTCTTTCCTTTTCTTCTTTCTTTCCTCCCCCTTTCCCTCATCCACTTTCTTCTCTCTTCCCCCTCCTCCTCTTTCTTCAGTCTTTTCTTCTCCTCTTCCTCCTCCTCTTCCTCATCATCATCATTATTCTCCTTCCTCCTCCTCCTCTCCTTCATTCCTCCTGCTCCTCTTCCTCTCCTTCATTCCTCCTGCTCCTCCTCCTCTCCCCCTACCCTCCTCCTCTTCAACATGTTATGGCAGACAAAAGACAGATCATCGCTTTAATATATAACAAGACACGTTTCATAAATTGCCTTAGTCATACAATGTAACTTCCTCACTCTTACAAAGGTCAGAGGTCATCACCACGCTGTTGACCTGTCTGATCGAAAGAAAAAACAACAACAACAACAACAACTAGTATTAACCTCACTAAAAAAAATATCATTCATGTTTTATACAAATTTTTATTTAGCTTTCCAATTTTAGCGACTGAAAAAAAAATTACCACTCAGACTTCATATTGAAATATAAATAATACAATTCTTTTTTAGTTTGTTTCAACAGGAAGGTAACAACAGTGTGTGTGTGTGTGTGTGTGTGTGTGTGTGTGAGAACTATTTCGTCTGTGATTTGTCCCTTTAAAGACCTAGACGAGAATGAAACACAGATCAGTTAAGGTTGCTGACACACACAGTTGACCATCAGTGTCAACTAGCGGGTGTCAATTTTCGCTCTTTCATGTGTCACCTTTGTGGCAGTGTGTGTGTGTGTGTGTGTGTGTGTGTGTGTGTGTGTGTGTGTGTGAGCCGCCCACGTGTACACTCGGAGGGAGGAGAGAGAGAGAGAGAGAGAGGGGGGGGGTGGGCGGGGGTGGTGGGGGTGCTCCTTGGACGCCTCATAATTGGCAGGTGTTCCCTCACGCCACACCTGAGTTGGGTCACTTACACGCCAGGTAACACTTAAGGTCCGCCACATTACCCCAGATATATGGCTCAATTTTGTCATGCCCGTGTGCGTGAGAAATGTTAATACTGTGTGTGTGTGTGTGTGTGTGTGTGTGTGTGTGTGTGTGTGTGTGTGTGTTGAGATGTGTACAGTATGTTTATATATGGGGATTGACAGAAATATAACAAAAACCGTACCATCACAAAGATCTTAACCTAACCTAACCTAACCTAACCTTGGTCTCTGCTCGTGAGGAAGGTAGAATCTCTTTACCGTTAGTTTGTTTGTTTGTTTGTTTGTTTAGTATTGTGTGAACTTATGAGAATCTGGATTGAATGACGTTACCACAGAGTCAAGAATCCTGGAACACGTGTGGAGGGGTAAGGCAGTGAGACAGGAGGGAGTGGAGGGGTGAGGGAGGGAGTAAGAGGAGTGGAGGGATGGGGGAGGGGGACAGGAGGGAGAAGGGAGTAGATAGGGGCAGAGAAAGAAGGTGGGAGTGGAGGGGTGAGAGAGAGAGAGAGAGAGGAAGGAATGGAAGGGAGAGGGCGAGAGAGGAGGGATGATGGAGGGGACAAGAGGAGGGATTAACGGGTAAGGGAGGAAGACAGAGCATGGGGGGGTGAGGGAGGGTGGGGTGAAGGGGTGAGGGAAGGGGAATCAGGAAGGGTGGAGTGAAGGGGTGAGGGATGGTGGGAGGAAAGAAGGCAGGGGGTCAGCAATACGCCAGGCCAGTCTTGTTGACACAGACTTTTGTGGGTCCATCCTCCCTCACCACCACCACCACCACAACACCAACACCACCGCTCTTTTGTGACGTCACAGAGGTACACGAAGCACCTTGTTACGTTATTAAGTACATGACGTCATACTTCACCCACTTAGAAGGCGGGAATTATTTCGTGTTCTAAATAAAGCAAATATTAGGTGTGAGGTGTAATTGAGGTTATGCAACACGCGAGATGGGGGAGGGAGGGAGGGAGATGAGGGAGGGAGGGGGAGATGAGGGGGGGATGGGGGAGGGGGGGGGCGTGGTGGACATTCCTGAGTATATTTAGTGGGCCGTCTCTCGTGGTGAGCGCCTCCACACACGTGACCACCAACCACACCCTCTGTCCCACATAGCACCACCTGTCCGCACCTCCTCACTTCCTGTCCACATAGCACCACCTGTCCACATAGCACCACCTGTTCACATCTCACCATTGGCCACTATTATCAACTCACACCTGTGCCACATCATCCGCCTCACCTGTAATCATAATAATAATAATTAACGGTTTAATGAAAGAGCATGGCAGCCGGAAGGCTGAAAATATATAGTGTGTGTGTGTGTTACCACCTACCAGAAGACCTCCACCACTTTACTCCTCCTGGTCATTTTCATTTATTTTTATTTTATTATTTACTGGACACCCCCCTACATCCTTGTGTAAGGTAAAGCGCAGAAGCGTTTACAGCGCCCAACAGAGAAGCATGCTAAGTTCATACTTGCCTTATGTCTCATGAGTTAAGGGCGTAGAACTCTGAAGAGTCAAGGTTTATGTCTAAGCAAGTTATTGGAAGCTCCAACAGCTTGTCCCTGAATACGAATTCGCAACTTTTGATTTACAGCAGGTACCTACTGTGTTGCTAGGTGAACTGGGACCAAGGGAGGCTGGGAAGTGTGTCCGAACAACTTTCCACCGGCCCGGGAATCGAACCCGTGACATCTCGCTTGCGCGGCAAGAGCGGTACCGTTCTACCAACCGGCGCCCCCCTCCTGGTCATCACACAGATGTAGTGCCCACGTGTCCGCCATGATTCAGGGATCAATCAAGGTCAAGGGTTAACGCTGGAGGGGGGCGCCGGTGGGTCACTGCGAAAAGCATGCAGACGTCTGTGTGTGTCGCGTGACTCCTTTATATTGTCTCTTTCGTGTTGACGTCACTGTATTTGACGTCAGCAAGTCTCTCTTACGTCATCCTCTCCTGATATCCACCCCTCCCCCCTTTTTGTTTTAACTGACGTCATGATGTGTGCATGGACGTCACACAACCTCGTCATGAACTCATTTTTTATGCATTCCGCCTCGCCATGCATAGTTGTGGTGTATACTGTATAGTGTTGGCTAATTAACCCAGGTGAAGGAGCCGTGATGATGGTGAAGTACAGTGTATTGTCCTGGCGGTGATGGTGAAGTACAGTGTATTATCCTGGTGATGATGGTGAAGTACAGTGTATTATCCTGACGATGATGGTGAAGTACAGTGTATTATCCTGGTGATGATGGTGAAGTACAGTGTATTATCCTGGCGATGATGGTGAAGTACAGTGTATTATCCTAACGATGATGGTGAAGTACAGTGTATTATCCTAACGATGATGGTGAAGTACAGTGTATTATCCTGGCGATGATGGTGAAGTACAGTGTATTATCCTGGTGATGATGGTGAAGTACAGTGTATTATCCTGGCGATGATGGTGAAGTACAGTGTATTATCCTGGCGATGATGGTGAAGTACAGTGTATTATCCTGGTGATGATGGTGAAGTACAGTGTATTATCCTGACGATGATGGTGAAGTACAGTGTATTATCCTGGTGATGATGGTGAAGTACAGTGTATTATCCTGGCGATGATGGTGAAGTACAGTGTATTGATTGTGTGATACAGACTCGGGATTGAAAACAAAATCAGAACTTTAAAGGAAGTTGAAAGGTGGAAAGGTCAGGTGTGAGTGTATGTTAAAGTGGAAGGATTACTGTGTGGGTGGGTGGGTGGGTGGGTGGGGTGGGTGGGTGGGTGGGTGTGGGTGGGTGGATGGATGGGTTGGGTGGGGTGGGGTGGGGTGGTGTGGAGTGGGTGGGTGGGTGGGGTGGATGGGTTGGGTGGGGTGGGGTGGGGTGGGTGTGGGTGGGTGGGTGGGTGGGGTGGGGTGGGGTGGGGTGGGGTGGAGTGGGTGGGTGGGTGTGGGTGGGTGGATGGGTGGGTGAGGAGGGCTACTGTTGTGATAATACGTGAGCTGTTCTCTGTCTCTTGCACCCTCCTCCTCCTCCCCTCTCCTCCTCTTGTTGGTTTTTTTGTTCTTCTTCCTCCTCTTCTTTTCGTCTCTGCTTCTTCTTCTTCTTCTCTAATACTGTTGTCAGTCACTTCTGTTGGCACTATTACGTGTGCCACCACTCATGATGGCACTGATGGAGTGGCACTGGGCGGAAGGAAGAGGAATAAGAAGAGGAAGAAGTATGGGGAGGAGTGACGAGAAAAAAAAGTAGAGAAAGAAAGAAGAATAAACAGAAGAAAGAGGAAGAAGATGATGTTCAAACGTTCGTTCTTCCGTCCGTCCGTCTGTCCGTCCGTCTGTCTTAGCTGCAGCCCCCCCCCCCCCCCCACACACACACACAAAACTGTTTAATATGAGAAGAGGGTGGGAAGGTGCCTCAAATAGAATGGGGGGGAGGGGGAGGGGAGGGGGGAAGGGGAGGGGGGCGGGGGAAGGGGTGTGCCAGTGGTCAATAATAACTATCAAGGTCACGACAAGCCACGACCTGACTCACATACCACAAGTTTTCATTTACTGTATTATGGTCGTGGATGGTTTTGAGTGGGGGTCGTAAGTGTTGGTGAGGGTCGTAAGTGTTGGTGAGGGTCGTCGTGGTTGGTGAGGGTCGTCGTGGTATTAGTGAGGGTCGTAGTGTTGTAAGATTGTTGTGTTGGTGAAGGTCATGGTGTTGTTGAGGGTCGTAGTGTTGGTGAGGGTCGTTGTGTTGGTGAGGGTTGTGGTGTAAGAGGGGGTCGTGGTGTTAGTGAGGTGTCGTAGTGTAGGAGAGTCGTGGTGTAGGAGGGTCGTTTTGTTAGAGAGTCATTGTGTTGGAGGGTCGTGGTGTAGGAGGGTCGTTTTGTTGGAGAATCATTGTGTTGGAGGGTCGTGGTGGTGTGCGGAAGGTTATCAACGTCTACAGCAACCTACATCGTGTGGTGGTGGTGGTGGCGTCACTAAGGTGTAGTGAAGAAACAAGACACACACACACACACACACACACACACACACACACACGGGGCCCAGCTAATTTCCGGACCACGGACTTTGACTTGTATTTTAACACTAAAAGTCCCTGAGTTAGTTTAGGTTAGGAGTTCAAGTCACCAAGCTAATATCACTGAGTCTCCAAGAATATCTTACCATGAGAGGTCAGAGGTTAAGGCTAGGTTAAGTTAGGTGAGGTGAGGTGAGATGAGGAGAGGAGGTCAAAGTCACCAGGTCAGTGAATTCCAGCGCCAGAATCACCAAGCCATGTTAAGTCGTGACCCAGTTGATAATATAACGTAAATAATTTGTCTATGTAATTAACGAGGTGATTATCAGTGGCAGTAATTACTTTTGAATTATCTTAATGTTTATATTCACAGCTTCATCATTAACACACAGAGAGTTGGTATTATTTATTTATTAACGTGTATGTGACTGTTTGTGTTTTTTTGTGTATATTTGTATGTATGTGTTTGTGTATGTATGTATGTATGTATTGTATGTATGTATGTATGTGTCTGTTTGTGTTTTTTGTGTATATTTGTATGTATGTGTTTGTGTGTGTGTTTGTGTATGTATGTATGTATGTATGTATGTGTTTGTTTGTGTATGTATGTATGTATGTATGTGTTTGTTTGTGTTTGTATGTGTATAGTGTAGTGTATGTTTGTGTATGTGTGTTATATAGTGTTGTGTATTGATCTACGTCCCCGAGGCAGTAGACTGTATCATACACTATATACTGTATTATTGTATATCTTCCCGTGTATTAATAAAACCAAACTGTATTAGGTTATATAACTGATGGTGTGGTATTTACCGGGTATTAAGAATCGGTTTTGATTATATTAAAAACTTTATGGCCTTATGGGACACGACGCCATTGTGGTTTATGTCTTATTGGTGCTATTAAAAAAAGAAAACCCACACTGACGTTTATGATGAATTTATGGTATTATTGTAAAAAAAAAAAAAAAAACACGAGGTATTTACACACAAAATCCATGACGGTATTAAAGTGAGGATGGAATAAAACCACGTGGACTTATAGTTTTTTGTTATTTTCTTTTTCTTTTACCTTTATTTATTTAAGTTTGGTCAAGTGTAAAACTGGGGGGGGCGAGGCTGACATTTATGGAGCGTTTAGTAAGAGAGGGGAGGGTGAGAGAGGGATGAGGGGGGAGGAGAGGATAGGAAGAGAGAGGGTTAAGGAGAGGGGGGGGTAGGAGAGGATGAGAGTAAGAGGAAAGGATAGGAAGAGAGAGGGTTAAGGAGAGGGAGAAAGAGGAGGAGAGAGAGGGGAGGGGGCAGAAGAAGAGAATGGGTAGGGAGAGGGAAAAGAAAAGAGGGAAGAGAAGGAAATGAAAAGAGGGCATAAGGATAGAGAGAGAGAGAGAGAGAGAGAGAGAGAGAGAGAGAGAGAGAGAGAGAGAGAGAGAGGTGCTGAAGAGAGGAGAGGAAAGGATGGAGGGGAAGGAAAGATAAGATAAATATGTGGGGGAGGAGGGACAACGGGAGAGGTAGGAGAGGAGGGTGAGGATGGAGAGAAAGGAAGAGAGGGAGGGATGGAGAGAGGAAGTGGAGGGAGAGGGGAGAGAATGAATGATGAGTCACTTAATCATGTGAGGGATAATAGGGGTGGGGTGGGGGGGGGGGTATTGAGGCCAGTGTGACGTCACGTATCAAGGTGAAGGTTCACTCACACGTCATGACCACACGTGATGATGATGACGATGATAATGACGTTGATGATAATGATGATGGTGATGATGACGTTGTTGATGATGACGATGATGATGATGATAGACTTTGATGATGATGATGATGACGATGATGACGTTGTTGACGATGATGACGATGATAATGATGATGATGATGATGATGATGATGATAGACTTTGATGATGATGATGATGACGATGATGACGTTGTTGATGATGATGACGATGATGACGTTGTTGATGATGATGACGATGATAATGATGATAGACTTTGATGATGATGATGATGACGATGATGACGTTGTTGATGATGATGACGATGATGACGTTGTTGATGATGACGATGATGACGTTGATGATGATGACGATGATAATGATGACGATGATGATGATGATAGACTTTGATGATGATGATGATGACGATGATGACGTTGTTGATGATGATGACGGTGATAATGATGATGACGATGATGATGATGATGATGACGTTGATGGTGATGACGTTGTTGATGATGATGACGATGATAATGATGATGACGATGATGATGATGATGATGACGTTGATGATGATGGTGATGATGACGTTGTTCATGATGATGACGTTGATGATGATGGTGATGATGACGTTGTTCATGATGATGACGATGATAATGATGATGATGACTTTGATGATGATGATGACGTTGATAATAATGATGATAATGATAACGACGATACATATGGTAGAAGCCTTCATTCAAGACTTGCTTAATTAACACTTGACTAATGATAACAGATGTGGCTCAGATGTGGTACAGGTGTGGTTACTCTCTCACATGTGGTCGAGGCAGTGTGTACGTCATCAAGGCTCTCTCTCTCTCTCTCTCTCTCTCTCTCTCTCTCTCTCTCTCTCTCTCTCTCTCTCTCTCTCTCTCTCTCTCTCTCTCTCTCTCGCTCTCTCTCTCACTCTCTCTCTCTCTCTCTCCCCTTCACCATCACCACCACCACCATATACTGCCTGACTCGAGGTTTTCACACCTGCCCTTTAACGAGGCGTACAGTGTGTGTGTGTGTGTGTGTGTGTGTGTTCATGATCATGCTCTTACACACACACACACGCAGAGAGAGAGAGAGAGAGAGAGAGAGAGAGAGAGAGAGAGAGAGCTCAACAACAGCTATTAATACACTTCGTATCTAAAAACACTGAGAAGAAGGAACTATTAACACACACACACACACACACACACACACACACACACACACACACACACACACACACACACACACACACACACATCCTAAATTAAGATTGTGCTGAGTAAAATACCTGTGATGTTTGATTATGTGTTGCGTCACACAGGTAAAAGGTGAGTTATTCCCGGCAGGCGTAGGAATGGTGGTGTGCGTGAGTGAGTCCCGCGTCCTTATAAGAACATAAGAAAATAAGGAGTCTGCAATAGGCCGGTTGGCCTGTGCAGTGTGCATGGCAGCTCCTGTCGAGAGTTACGACCACTCTCTATCATCCAGGAATCTATCTAGCCTCCCTTTGAAACTTTCCAGCGTTCCAGCACTTACTACAAAGTTGCTAAGCTTGTTCCACTCGTCCACCACCCTATTTGTGAACCAGTTCCTTCCTATCTCCCTCCTAAACCTAAACTTATCCAACTTGAATCCGTTGTTCCGAGTCCTATCTTGCTCCGATATTATAAGAACTTTATCTATATCACCTTTATTGATTCCTTTCACCCACTTGAATACTTCTATCATATATCCCCGTACTCTTCGTCTTTCTAGGGAATGCAAGTTTAGTTTCTTTAACCTATCCTGATATGGAAGGTTTCTAGTCCCGGAATCTTTTTCGTCATTCTTCGCTGCACCGACTCTAGTAAATTTATATCCATTCTATAATAAGGGCACCAGAACTGAACCGCATAATCGAGGTGTGGCCTGACTAGCGCAAGATATAGATGCAATAAGACCTCTGCACTCTTGTTGCTTACACTTCCAATAATACAGCCCTGTGTGGAATGGAGTATATATATATATATATATACTTCATTTTTAGTCCATTTAACACGCGGACTTTGAACATACAATCAACGACCTCACCAGCAAGGAATCGAACCCTCGACCTACTGGGTGTGACTAGGGAGCGCTTACCGGCTAGGCCACAAGGACACTAAAAGCAGTTCTAGACTCTGTTATATTTCACACAAAGCCTGTTCATCGAGCTGATGGCGCCGTGAACCTCATTGGGAAACTGCCCGTGCCACGTATGTGGTGTCAGTAGCATTTTACCGAATCCAGCTGGTATGAAACGCGAGGTCGTTGATTGTATGTTCAAAGTCCGCGTGTTAAATGGACTAAAAATGAAGTATATACTGTATATGTACCTCGCGTTTCATACCAGCTGGATTCGGTAAAATGCTACTGACACCACATACGTGGCACGGGCAGTTTCCCAATGAGGTTCACGGCGCCATCAGCTCGATGAACAGGCTTTGTGTGAAATATAACAGAGTCTAGAACTGCTTTTAGTGTCCTTGTGGCCTAGCCGGTAAGCGCTCCCTAGTCACACCCAGTAGGTCGAGGGTTCGATTCCTTGCTGGTGAGGTCGTTGATTATATATATATATATATATACATATACATATATATATAATATAAAGTGTCTGTTGATGTATTTGTGTATAATTCTGTATCGTTAGGTGAGTTATTTTGTACTGTAGGTGTACGAGAGTCTTATGCATGAATAATAATAAATAATAATAAATAATTAACGGTTTATTGAAAGAGCTTGGCAGCCAGAAGGCTGAAAATATACAGTTACATATTTGGGGAATGGGTTTCGAATTACAAATAATATACAAGTAACATAAGAACATAAGAAAATAAGGAGTCTGCAATAGGCCGGTTGGCCTGTGCATGGCAGCTCCTGTCGCGAGTTACTACCACTCTATCATCCATGAATCTATCTAGCCTCCTTTTGAAACTTTCCAGAGTTCCAGCACTTACTACAAAGTTGCTAAGCTTGTTCCACTCGTCCACCACCCTATTTGTGAACCAGTTTCTTCCTATCTCCCTCCTAAACCTAAACTTATCCAACTTGATACAAATACATAAGTGATACAAATAAGATATATAATAACTAGATGGTGTGTGTGTGTGTCTATAATTATTTATGTGTCTGTTTGTATCTCTCTCTCTCTCTCTCTCTCTCTCTCTCTCTCTCTCTCTCTCTCTCTCTCTCTCTCTCTCTCTCTCTCTATATATATATATATATATATATATATATATTATATATATATATATATATATATATAAATGTGTGTGTGTATGTGTGTGTGTGTCTGTCTGTGTGTCTATACGTACGCGTGTCTTTCTGCCTGTTTATATATATATATATATATATATATATATATATATATATATATATATATATATATATATATATATATATATATATATTCCCAGCCAACAGACCCCCACCCCCCACCCCCCTTCCCCCACCCCCCACACTCACCCCCCCACACCCACCCCCCACCCCCACCCCCACCCCTCTACACTCCCCCACAGCCCAGAATCTACACAAACTTCACCTTTCTTAACGCTACCTTCAGTATATTGAGACCGACCCCGGGGCCATCACCTGTCACCAACCCCCCCCCCCCCCCCCCCTCCCCGGCCTGGTCAGATTTTGGAACACCTGTCTGATGGCATAAAGTGAGTGACATGACAGAGGGGATCTTATACTCTTCAAATCAGGTAAACATATAGGAGGTGGTTGTTGTGGTATTGAGGGTGGTGGTTGTTGTGGTGAGGGTGGAGGTGGTGGTGGTGGTTGTTGTTGTTGTTGTGGTGAGGGTGGTGGTGGTGGTGGTGGTTGTTGTTGATGTTGTGGTGAGGGTGGTGGTGGTGGTGGTGGTTGTTGTTGTTGTTGTGGTAAGGTAGTGGTGGCTGTTGTGGTGATGGTGGTGGTTGTTGTGGTGGTTGTTGTGGTATTGAGGGTGGTGGTTGTTGTGGTGAGGGTGGAGGTGGTGGTGGTTGTTGTTGTTGTTGTTGTTGTGGTGAGGGTGGTGGTGGTGGTGGTGGTTGTTGTTGTTGTTGTTGTTGTTGTTGTTGTGGTGGTGGTGGTGGTGGTGGTGGTGGTTGTTGTTGCTGTGGTAAGGTGGTGGTGGCTGTTGTGGTGATGGTGGTGGTTGTTGTGGTGGTTGTTGTGGTATTGAGGGTGGTGGTTGTTGTGGTGAGGGTGGAGGTGGTGGTGGTGGTTGTTGTTGTTGTTGTGGTGAGGGTGGTGGTGGTGGTGGTGGTTGTTGTTGATGTTGTGGTGAGGGTGGTGGTGGTGGTGGTTGTTGTTGTTGTTGTGGTAAGGTAGTGGTGGCTGTTGTGGTGATGGTGGTGGTTGTTGTGGTGGTTGTTGTGGTATTGAGGGTGGTGGTTGTTGTGGTGAGGGTGGAGGTGGTGGTGGTTGTTGTTGTTGTTGTTGTTGTGGTGAGGGTGGTGGTGGTGGTGGTGGTTGTTGTTGTTGTTGTTGTTGTTGTTGTTGTGGTGGTGAGGGTGGTGGTGGTGGTGGTTGTTGTTGCTGTGGTAAGGTGGTGGTGGCTGTTGTGGTGATGGTGGTGGTTGTTGTGGTGGTTGTTGTGGTATTGAGGGTGGTGGTTGTTGTGGTGAGGGTGGTGGTGGTTGTTGTGGTATGGTGGTGATGGTGATGGTTGTGGTAGGGGTTAATAGGGTTCCTGGGAAGTCTGGTGGGGGGGGGGGGGCTGTAGGGTTAATCGTTAAAGGGGGGTGGGGGGGCAAAGCTTTGTTCCTAATTTGCATATCAGTTTCATCAGTTCAGAAACAAGTATTGTAGAGAATTGGCACAAATACAGGTATACATAACCCTGGTACAGAGGTCAAGGTTTACTCTTCAAGGTCGAGGTTCACTTTACAGAGGTCAAGGTTTACTCTTCAAGGTCGAGGTTCACTGTACAGAGGTTGAGGTTTACTCTTCAAGGTCTAGGTTCACTGTACAGAGGTCAAGGTTTACTCTTCAAGGTCTAGGAGGTTCACTGTACAGAGGTCAAGGTTTACTCTTCAAGGTCTAGGAGGTTCACTGTACAGAGGTCAAGGTTTACTCTTCAAGGTCGAGGAGGTTCACTGTACAGAGGTCAAGGTTTACTCTTCAAGGTCGAGGAGGTTCACTGTACAGAGGTCAAGGTTTACTCTTCAAGGTCTAGGAGGTTCACTGTACAGAGGTCAAGGTTTACTCTTCAAGGTCGAGGAGGTTCACTGTACAGAGGTCAAGGTTTACTCTTCAAGGTCTAGGTTCACTGTACAGAGGTCAAGGTTTACTCTTCAAGGTCTAGGAGGTTCACTGTACAGAGGTCAAGGTTTACTCTTCAAGGTCTAGGAGGTTCACTTTACAGAGGTCAAGGTTTACTCTTCAAGGTCTAGGAGGTTCACTTTACAGAGGTCAAGGGTTACTCATCAAGGCCTAGGAGGTTCACTGTACAGAGGTCAAGGTTTACTCTTCAAGGTCGAGGAGGTTCACTGTACAGAGGTCAAGGTTTACTCTTCAAGGTCGAGGAGGTTCACTTTACAGAGGTCAAGGTTTACTCTTCAAGGTCTAGGTGGTTCACTTTACAGAGGTCAAGGTTTACTCTTCAAGGTCTAGGATGGTTCACTTTACAGAGGTCAAGGTTTACTCATCAAGGTCTAGGAGGTTCACTGTACAGAGGTCAAGGTTTACTCTTCAAGGTCGAGGAGGTTCACTTTACAGAGGTCAAGGTTTACTCATCAAGGCCGAGGAAATTCACTCACTCACTAGTTCGTGTGTATGTTTAAGCATGTATGTATGTATGTGTGTGTGTGTGAATGTGTATGTCTATGTATGAATGTATGTATGTAGGTCAGCAGGCCCCGGGGGGTGGCTGTGGGGATCGACCCTGGTTTTCGCTAGTGACGTCGACCCGCCAGCCAGTGTACCAGTCCAAGGTCGTCTTCACACACCTGTCTCACTGATTGTATGCATGTGTACCCACGTGCAGGTGTTGTAGTGGTGGTGGAGCAGGTGTGGTGGTAGTGGGGTGGTACGTGTGTGGTAGTTGTGTGTTTGTTGTGGTGGTGGTTGTAATGGTTGTACATTTGTCGTGGTGGTGTTGTGATGTTTGGTGGTTGTGCATATGTTGTGGTTGTACAGGTGTTGGTGGTGGCAGCAGTAGTGGTGGTGCGTGATGGTGGTGACGTGTACTGATAGTGGTAGTGTTTGGATGGTTGGTGGTAGTGCTGGGTGTTTGGTAATGGTTGTAGTGGTAGGAGTGTGGTAGGGTGTCGGGATGGTGGTAGTGGTGGTAGGGAAGTGTCAAGATATTGGTGACAAGGAAGAGGAGGGGGAGGGCGAGATGTGTATGCAGGTAGGAAGACAGAGAAGGAGGATGAAGGAATAAGGAAGAAGGAGAGAGGGAAGGAAGAAGAAGAAGAAGGAGGAGGAGGAGGACCCTGAGTAGACGAGAGCGTTAGAGTCTGGTGGTGTGGCCGCCGTCGTGGCTGGGCTATTGATCTGCCTACCACACCTACAATGGCTATGTCGGGCTAATTTGTTTTCCACACCTACACATCCACACCATCTCATCCATACCATCACATCCACACCATCACATCCACACCATCACATTCACACCAAGACATCTGCATTACACATCTACACAACCACACCACATCCACATCTATGCATCCACACATCCACATCTTCACATCCACACCATCACATCCACACCTACACATCCACACCAATACATCACCCCCCCCCTTATAAAACACCACCAAAATAAAACACACCTGCAGTACCTTGAATCACCTGTGTGTAAGATGACCCTCACCCCCCCCCCCTCCCCCCCACTGGAACACCCTCAAGTTGAAGGGGGAGAGGAAGGAGAGGGGGGGGGGCGACGTTGGTACACAGGTGTCAAGGTTATGGGAGGTGCGCTGTCAGGGTCTGGGCCACTTCACCCCCCTCCCGACCCCTCCACCTCCACCCCGACCCCTCTACCCCCCCACCCTACCACCACCGACCTTGTCATGCTAGGGGTCTACAGTTTTTGTCACCCCTCCTCTCCCCCCTCCCAATCCTTCCCTATCTTCCTTCCACATCCTACCCCTCATTACCCCCCTTTCCCCCCTTACCCCTTCCCCTGCGTACCTTCTTTCCCTCCATACCCCCATTTTCTCCATTCCTCCCCCTGTCCTCCTCCCCCTTCTACTGAGTCTTGGGGGGAGGGGGGTAGTCTCGCTACTCCTGGAGGGGGGAGGGGGTCTTCTTTGTTAGTCTGGTCTTAACCTTCATGCCCCAGGAAGAGTTAAATAAGGTCAATGTTATTTATTGTGACCTCAGGAACTGTTACTTGAGGTCAGCGTTACGTTTATGAGCCCAGGTTACATACATTATTGTTACTTATATTTGTGAGGTCGTCATCTATCTGGATAAGGTCGGCATCTATCTGGATAAGGTCGGCATCTATCTTGATAAGGTCGGCATCTATCTGGATAAGGTCGGCATCTATCTTGATAAGGTCGGCATCTATCTTGATAAGGTCGGCATTTATCTTGATAAGGTCGGCATCTATCTGGATAAGGTCGGCATCTATCTTGATAAGGTCGGCATCTATCTGGATAAGGTCGGCATCTATCTGGATAAGGTCGGCATATATCTGGATAAGGTCAGAATTTAAGCGCTGTGAATACTCCAAGTTTACCGACATTTCCCCACGGTTATTACATTCAAGTTTGAGGGAAATAATAAAGTTTATTACGAATTGATTGGTGTCTCGGTGTCTGTCTGTCTGTCTGTTTCAGCTGTTACATGGAAAACTTTTTGGATACATTTTTTTATCACCTGAGGATTAACTACCCAGGCTTATTTTACCTGATAATTAAACTCCCTAGCGTTAACTGGGGGTTAGGTTTGTGTTAAATTTTATTAGATTGGCATTAGGTTAGGATTAGGTTATGCTAGCGTTAGATTAGGTTAGGTTAGAGTAGGTTAAGTCCGCTAAGGTAACTTTAGGGTATTAAAAGATCAGGCGACATAAGATAGGGAGGGGAGGGGTGTTAATCTTAAGGTGATCCAACATTCTTCTCTTGCTGTTAAAGGTGACATTCAAGGTCACCAAAGTTCACGGAGGTCACCGTCATGAAATAGTAGACACGAAGGCTGGTTGGCTGGGGTCGGTCCCTCGTTGCTGTCATCAATAGTTTTCAAGATATCCTAGCCTAGAAGGTCATTTTTATTAGGTCAGAGGTCACAAGAGGTCAACAAAAGGTTCATATCAGTACAATTTGACTGATGTTGATAGCTCGGTCAGTGTTTCAGTGATGGTGTATGGGAGTGTCATTCTTGCATCTATTTGACCCCCCTTATCCCCCTGACTCATTTACCCCTGATCCCCTTACCTCTTACCCCTGACCCGCTTACCCCCTTACCCTTGGCGCCCTTAGCCCTTGACCCCGTTACCTTCTTACCTTGACGCTTTTATCCCCTTCCCTTTCCTTTGGCGCCCATACCTTTCACTTTACTTCTTACCACTTACCCTTTAACCCTGACCCCTTGACCCCTTCCCCCCTGACCCCCGACCGTGTTAATAGAGGAAAGGTCACCAACACGCTCTCCTACCCTGACGTCATGACTAACAGTGATACATTATCTACTCGCTGTGGGGAAAAAAAATAAAAACATTTAGGGAAACTTTTGTTGTTGCGTGAAATACAACTGTAGTGGCAGGAGAGTTGAGGGAGGAGCCTGACGAGGGTAACACCGTACACCAGTTTGTTCTATCTGGTCACGAGGAGTCGACCTTGGCTGCTTCATGCTGAGGTCACTGTTACATTCATAATTTAGTTGTGTTTTTTTTTTCTATAAATTCCTCGATATTTTTACTTCTTGTAATTTATTTATTTTTCTCGACCAATTCATGTTAAGTGATAGTGTGTCAAGGTTTGTTTTTATGTTGTGGTGGTGTGGTGTGGTATGGTGTGGTGTGGTGTGTGTTTTGATGTGGTGTATGTTTTGGTGTGGTGTGTGGTTGATGTGTGGTGTGGTATAGTGCGGTGTGATATGGTTATTGTTGTGTGGTTACTGGTTGTGGGTGGCCTTGGTAGATATGGGTGGGGGTGTTCATTGATGGGTGTGGGAGGTGGGTGTGGGGGTGGCCATGGCACCAGGGTGGCGTCACAGCTGTCATGCTTGGTCATGTGGTTACATCATCAGCTGGCGTCATCGATCACGGACGGGAGCTGGGTGGGCGGTGGGCGGGAAACCATATACAGCTATGAACGTTTGTGTCACACGCCGTTGCCCCGGGATAACAGGCGTGGGTGACCAGCTGCCAGGCGTGGGTGGGGGCAGGGGGTGACGAGTAATATTGTGTGTGTGTCGGCAACAATACATGGCGGGTCGCGTGGTAGTTTACATGACGGCAGTGGTGTGGGAGGTGGTGTGGGTAGTGGTATAAGGTTATTTCTGGTTATCAGTGAGGAGAGAGTGCACGTGGTAATATAGATAATAGTGTAGGTGGCACTGTAGGAGGGTGTGTACTGAGGTAGGCGGTGTAGGAGGAGGGAGAGACTAGATACATGTTTTAGATTGTGGTGAAGTTCATGGCATTTTAACATTGATGAAAATTTAAGGTACCATTCACCCTTACCTCTCTCTGTCTGTCTGTCTGTCTGTCTGTCCACCTTCACCACCACCACCACACCCTCACCACCACCACACACCCTCACCACCACCCTCACCACCACCACCACCACCACACACCCTCTCCACCACCACACACCACCACCACACACCACCACCACCACACACCACCACCACACACCACCACCACACACCCCTCCACCACCACCACCACACACCCTCTCCACCACCACCACCACCACACACCCTCTCCACCACCACCACACACCCTCTACACCACCACCACACACCACCACCACACACCCTCACCACACACCCTCACCACCACCACACACCACCACCACACACCCTCACCACCACCACACACCACCACCACACACCCTCACCACCACACACCCTCACCACCACCACACACCCTCACCACCACCACACACCCTCACCACCACCACACACTCTCGCCACCACCACACACCCTCACCACACACCACACACCACCACCACACACCACCACCACACACCCTCTCCACCACCACATACCCTCACCCCTCAGTATGGTGAGGTGACGATGACAATAAGAAACTGTTTGTCAAGCGCGTGAGGGGAGTGTCCGCCCTTCACGTCCCCTCAACATAATGACAGCAGCTTTTAAGTAAAGTTTCAACATAACTATTTATATTCTCTTATAGTAGGACACACACACACACACACACACACACACACACACACACACACACACACACACACACACACACACTATATATCTATCTTTCTGGTGATGTAGGTGTTGTAATTTGGTAGTGTAGGCGATGGTGTGTGTGTTGGTGGACGAGGAGGTGGTGTGGTGGAGAAGGAGGTAGTGTGGTGGAGGAGGAGGTGGTATAGGTGTGGTGTGGTTAAGGAAGAGGTGTGGTGGTGGAGGGGGAGGTTTAGAGGTGGTTGGTTGCGTATAAGAAAACGATTATCATTCCAAAATGACTTTACGGTATAGGGTGACGGTAATGGGAGGGAGAGGGAGAGAGAGGGAGGGGCAGTCACTACTCACTACCCCAGGAGGAACAGTGAGTGGTAGTGAGGGTGTAGGGCGGTAGTGTGGTGGTAGTAGTGATTGTAGTGGTAAGAGGTAGTGTTGCTTATTACCCCCCCCCCTCTCTCTCCTCCCCCTTCTCCCCTTCCCCCTTCCTCCCTCCTCCCTCCTCCCATCCTCACCAGCCTGGCGCATAACCAAGTCCGTGGTGGTTACATCATGCTTGGGTGGGGGGAGGGGAGGGAGGGGGGCAGCCAAGGTCAATGTTCGTGCTCACTTGTTGACTCACAAACATTACCCCCTCCCCCATCCCCCCTCACATGCAGAGGATGTACTCACCACCCCCCCCCCCCTCCCTCTCACAAGGAGCAGTGTCAGCACCCCGGGGTCAGAGGGCGGCGGAAAGGTGTGACAGGTAAATTTTGCACTCCATACACCTGATAGAGATAAACAAAGGAAGAGATGTTATGATGGAGTATTGGAGAGAGAGAGAGAGAGAGAGAGAGAGAGAGAGAGAGAGAGAGAGAGAGAGAGAGAGAGTAAAAAAAAATAAACGTTTATATACGAGGCAACATAAGTCAGTTATTGGTGATAGTGATTAGTGGTGACAGGTGATGGTGATTAGTGGTGACAGGTGATAGTGGTGACTGGTAATGATGATAGTGGTGACAGGTAATGATGATAGTGGTGACAGGTAATGATGATAGTGGTGACTGGTGATAGTGGTGACAGGTGAGGGTGATAGTGGTGACAGGTGATGGTGATAGTGGTGACAGGTGATGGTGATAGTGGTGACAGGTGTTGGTGATAATGGTGACAGGTGATGATAGTGGTGACAGGTGATGATGATAGTGGTGACAGGTGATGGTGATAGTGGTTACAGGTGATAGTGATTAGTGGTGACAGGTGATGATGATAGTGGTGACAGGTGATAGTGATTAGTGGTGACAGGTGATGGTGATAGTGGTGACAGGTGATAGTGATAGTGGTGACTGGTAATGATGATAGTGGTGACAGGTGATGGTGATTGTGGTGACAGGTGATGGTGATAGTGGTGACAGGTGATGGTGATAGTGGTGACTGGTAATGATGATAGTGGTGACAGGTGATAGTGATTAGTGGTGACAGGTGATGGTGATATTGGTGACAGATGAGAGTGATAGTGGTGGCTGGTAATGATGATAGTGGTGACATGTGATGGTGATAGTGGTGACAGGTGATGATGATAGTGGTGACAGGTGATGGTGATAGTGGTGACTGGTAATGATGATAGTGGTGACAGGTGATAATGATTAGTGGTGACAGGTGATAGTGATTTGTGGTGACAGGTGATGGTGATAGTGGTGACAGATGAGAGTGATAGTGGTGGCTGGTAATGATGATAGTGGTGACATGTGATGGTGATAGTGGTGACAGGTGATGATGATAGTGGTGACAGGTGATGGTGATAGTGGTGACTGGGAATGATGATAGTGTTGACAGGTGATGGTGATAGTGGTGACAGGTGATGATAATAGTGGTGACTGGTAATGATGATAGTGGTGACAGGTGATGGTGATATGGTGACAGGTGATAGTGATTAGTGGTGACAGGTGATGATGATAGTGGTGGCAGGTGATGGTGATAGTGGTGACAGGTGATGGTGATAGTGGTGACTGGTAATGATGATAGTGGTGACAGGTGATAGTGATTAGTGGTGACTGGTAATGATGATAGTGGTGACAGGTGAGGGTGATAGTGGTGACAGGTGAAGGTGATAGTGGTGATTGGTAATGATGATAGTGGTGACAGGTGATGGTGATTAGTGGTGACAGGTGATGATGATAGTGGTGACAAGTGATGGTGATTAGTGGTGACAGGTGATGGTGATAGTGGTGACAGGTGATGGTGATAGTGGTGACTGGTAATGATGATAGTGGTGACAGGTGAGGGTGATAGTGGTGACAGGTGATGGTGATAGTGGTGACAGGTGATGGTGATAGTGGTGACTGGTAATGATGATAGTGGTGACAGGTGAGGGTGAAAGTGGTGACTGGTAATGGTGATAGTGGTGACAGGTGATGGTGATAGTGGTGACAGGTGATGGTGATAGTGGTGACAGTTGATGGTGATAGTGGTGGCAGGTGATGGTGATAGTGGTGACAGGTGAGGGTGATAGTGGTGGCAGGTGATGGTGATAGTGGTGGCAGGTGATGGTGATAGTGGTGACAGGTGAGGGTGATAGTGGTGACTGGTAATGATAGTGGTGACAGGTGAGGGTGATAGTGGTGACAGGTAATGATGATAGTGGTGACAGTTGATGGTGATAGTTGTGACAGTTGATGGTGATAGTGGTGACAGGTGATGATGATAGTGGTGACAGGTGGGGGTGATAGTGGTGACAGTTGATGGTGATAGTTGTGACAGTTGATGGTGATAGTGGTGACTGGTAATGATGATAGTGGTGACAGGTGAGGGTGATAGTGGTGACAGGTGAAGGTGATAGTGGTGACAGGTGATGGTGATAGTGGTGGCAAGTGATGGTGATTAGTGGTGGCAGGTGATGGTGATAGTGGTGACAGGTGATGGTGATAGTGGTGACAGGTGATGATGATAGTGGTGACTGGTAATGATGATAGTGGTGACAGGTTAGGGAGATAGTGGTGACAGGTGATGGTGATAGTGGTGACTGGTAATGATGATAGTGGTGACAGGTGACGGTGATAGTGGTGACAGGTGATGGTGATAGTGGTGACAGGTGATGGTGATAGTGGTGACTGGTAATGATGATAGTGGTGACAGGTGAGGGTGAAAGTGGTGACTGGTAATGATGATAGTGGTGACAGGTGATGGTGATAGTGGTGACAGGTGATAGTGGTGACTGGTAATGATGATATTGGTGACAGGTGAGGGTGATAGTGGTGGCAGGTGATGGTGATAGTGGTGACAGGTGAGGGTGATAGTGGTGACTGGTAATGATAGTGGTGACAGGTGAGGGTGATAGTGGTGACAGGTAATGATGATAGTGGTGACAGTTGATGGTGATAGTGGTGACAGTTGATGGTGATAGTGGTGACAGGTGATGATGATAGTGGTGACAGGTGATGGTGATAGTGGTGACTGGTAATGATGATAGTGGTGACTGGTGATGGTGATAGGGGTGACTGGTAATGATTATAGTGGTGACAGGTGATGGTGATAGTGGTAACAGGTGATGATTATAGTGGTGACAGGCGATGTTTATAGTGGTGACTAGTAATTATGATAGTGATGACTGGTAATGATGATAGTGGTGACAGGTGAAGATTGTTGACGGTGATACTGATAGTGGTGACTGATGATGGTGAAAATAAGCATTTGTAATGGTGTAGTGATGAGTGGCGGTTAAGGATGTATTAAAGGTTAACCTGCTGGCTGATGTGTTGTGATGTACACGTGTGCCAGTAATGAAGGCATATGTACGCTGGTCCACTGTCCGTCTGTGTGTGTGGGTAATGCTTGAATAAAGATATGACGAATCTAAATTTAAAGGACGCACACACACACACACACACACACACACACACACACACACACACACACAATATGTGAAATGTCTACAGGTATTTTGTGTATTTTATTGTATATGTATTTAGTGTCAATATATTAACAAGATCTTTTTTCTCCCTACAGGTGAGTTAGGTGGCCGCCCTTGCTGTCTGGGGTCACCTCCACTGGTAACACTGCTTATGTACCACGCTCGGAGGTTGGTAACACTGGTTATTTACTAGTGTGTGTGTGTGTGTGTGTGTGTGTGTGTGTGTGTATGGTGCGTACGCTTGCGTGTGTTATGTGCATACGAGCGCATTGTGTATGTGGGCGAACAAAAGTTGAATGCCCTTATGCAAATGAATATGTAAATTGAAGTGTGTGTGTGTGTGTGTGTGTGTGTGTGTGTCCAGGAACAGGTGTGGGGTGCACTGACGTCACTATTACCTCAAGAGGTTGCCAGATGTAGTCTCTCTCTCTCTCTCTCTCTCTCTCTCTCTCTCTCTCTCTCTCTCTCTCTCTCCAGTATAGGAAAGGATGATGAGAAGAGAGAGAGAGAGAGAGAGAGAGAGAGAGAGAGAGAGAGAGAGAGAGAGAATAAATGGAATTGGGAAAACAAGAGAAAAAAACACACGAACAAAGACCGTGGAATATGATGATGAGGAGGAAGAGGAGAACCCGAGGAAGAGGAGGACCCGAGGAAGAGGAGGACCCGAGGAAGAGGAGGGCCCGAGGAAGAGGAGGGCCCGAGGAAGAGGAGGACCCGAGGAAGAGGAAGACCCGAGGAAGAGGAGGACCCGAGGAAGAGGAGGGCCCGAGGAAGAGGAGGGCCCGAGGAAGAGGAGGACCCGAGGAAGAGGAGGACCCGAGGAAGAGGAGGACCCGAGGAAGAGGAGGGCCCGAGGAAGAGGAGGGCCAAAGGAAGAGGAGGACCCGAGGAAGAGGAGGACCCGAGGAAGAGGAGGACCCGAGGAAGAGGAGGACCCAATGAGGATTTACATCTACTATCACTACTACCACCATTACAACCACCATCACCACAACTACCAACATTACAACCACTTAATACCACCACTACCACCATCACCACCACAACTACCACCATTACAACCACCTAATACCACTACCACCACCACAACTACCACGATTACAACCACCTAATACCACTACCACCACCACAACTACCACCACAACAACTACCACCACCACCACAACTACTAGCACCACCACAACTACTAGCGCCACCACAACTACCACCATTGCAACCACCTAATAATACCACTACCACCACCACCACCACAACTACTACCACCACCACCACAACTACTACCACCATTACAACCACCTAATACCACTACCACCACCACAACTACCACCACCACAACTACTACCACCACCACAACTACTACCACCACCACAATTACCACCACCACAACTACTAGCGCCACCACAACTACCACTATTACAACCACCTAATAATACCACTACCACCACCACCACCACAACTACCACCACAACAACTACCACCACCACCACAACTACTAGCACCACCACAACTACTAGCGCCACCACAACTACCACCATTACAACCACCTAATAATACCACTACCACCACCACCACCACCACAACTACTACCACCACCACCACAACTACTACCACCATTACAACCACCTAATACCACTACCACCACCACAACTACTACCACCACCACCACAACTACCACCACCACAACTACTACCACCACCACAACTACTACCACCATTACAACCACCTAATACCACTACCACCACCACAACTACTACCACCACAACTACCACCACCACAACTACTACCACCACCACAACTACCACCACCACAACTACTAGCGCCACCACAACTACCACTATTACAACCACCTAATAATACCACTACCACCACCACCACCACAACTACCACCACAACAACTACCACCACCACCACAACTACTAGCACCACCACAACTACTACCACCACCACAACTACTACCACCACCACAACTACCACCACCACAACTACTACCACCACCACCACAACTACTACCACCATTACAACCACCTAATACCACTACCACCACCACAACTACCACCACCACAACTACTACCACCACCACCACAACTACTACCACCATTACAACCACCTAATACCACTACCACCACCACAACTACCACCACCACAACTACTACCACCACCACCACAACTACTACCACCATTACAACCACCTAATACCACTACCACCACCACAACTACTACCACCACCACCACAACTACCACCACCACAACTACCACCACCACAACTACTAGCGCCACCACAACTACCACCATTACAACCACCTAATAATACCACTACCACCACCACCACCACCACAACTACTACCACCACCACCACAACTACTACCACCACTACCACCACCACCACAACTACCACCACCACCACAACTACCACCACCACAACTACTACCACCACCACAATAGCCAGAACTAGTAGCACCACTTTAGGTTTTAGCAGGGATTATTTTTTTGGGCGACTTAAACCTTGTGTACCCCACGAGTTGAGAGGGAGAGAGGGAAAGGGAGAGGGAGATAGGGAGAGAGGGAGAGGGAGATAGGGAGAGGGAGATAGGGAAAGTGAGAGGGAGAATGAGAGAGAAGTAGAGAGAGGAAGGCTTAGATAAAGGAGAGAGGGGAAAATGTAGAGGGAGAATCAGAAAGGGAGAATAAGAGAGTGAGGAAGGGAGAATGGAGATTGTATGTGTATCTATATGTATGTGAAGTCAGTCTCCCTCTGTGTGTGTGTGTGTGTGTGTGTGTGTGTGTGTGTGTGTGTTTGTTAGAGAGATGAATAAAGCTGCCAGAGAGAAGAAGAAAAAAAAAACTGGAAGCACAGAGGGGGAGAGACGTGAAGCTAACTGCCCGAGCGAGTACACACACACACACACACACACACACACACACACACACACACACACACACACACACACACAAAGTTCTCACGGTGGGGGGGGGGTATTTGAGAGATGGGGAGGGGGGGAGTGATAACGGCAGGTGGGGAAGGGGGGAGAGATAACGGCAGGTGGGGAGGGGGGGGGGAAGGTGGATTGAGAGAGGGAGGGAAACAGGTATAGGGAAGGAAGGAGGTAAGGAGGATGACAGGCAGAGAGGGAGGGAGGATGGATGGAGGGAGGGGGAATGGAGGGAGGGAGGTATTGGGGGAGACACTGCTACCCACCACCACCACTCCCAAGCAGAACGGCAGACACGAAGACACAGCGGGAAGGCAGACAGGAAGACATAGCGGGAAGATGCTAAAAATGAATGACGGAAAAACAAGGAGACGCGTACATCCGGGAGAGAGAGAGAGAGAGAGAGAGAGAGAGAGAGAGAGAGAGAGAGAGAGAGAGAGAGAGAGAGAGATGATGATGATGAGAGAGAGAGAGAGATGGATGGAGATTGATGGAGATAAAGTAAAATGATTTAAGATCAATATATACTTAAGAGATTAACGGAGGAAGGGGAGGGAGAGAGGTGGGGAGGAGGAGGAAGGGGAGGGAGAGAGGTGGGGAGGGAGAGGGAGAGAGAGAGAGAGAGAGAGAGAGAGAGAGAGAGAGAGAGGTGGGGGAGGGGAATGCTGTACTTATCGAAGGGAGGGGAAAAGATGGGAAAAGGGAGGGAGGAAATGGAGATAAGGAAAGGAGGAAGGATACAGATTTCTCTCAAAATTTCCTCAGATGTCCTGTCCTTCACACACACACACACACACACACACACACACACACACACACACACACACACACACACACAAGTGGCTCGGGTGGTGGTCAGGCAAAAGAGGTGCCCCAGGGTGTCCGGAGGGTAATTATGAACCACCCCTTCTCTCTCTCTCTCTCTCGCTCTCTCTCTCTCTCTCTCTCTCTCTCTCTCTCTCTCTCTCTCTGTCTGACTCACCAGGTGCTCCCTCCCTCCCTCCCTCCCTCCCTTCATCCACTATTACCCCTGCTTGCCTGTCTGCTTCTACCTACTTCCTAGTTACCACCACTACCCGGCTCTGCTTGTGCTTGTCTACCCGCTTTGGCTTTCACCATTTAGAACGCACTTTCCTTCCTCCTTTCCTCCCTTCCTCTCTCTCCCTTCCCTCCTTCCTTCTCTCCCTTTCCTTTCTTTCCCCCCCTTTTCTTCTTACTCCCTTCCCTTCTTCCCTATTTCCTTCCCTCCCTCTCTCTTCTTCCCCCCTCCCTTCCTCCCTCCCTTTCCGCCCTTCCTTCCTTCCTTCCTTCACTCTCTCCCTCTTCCCTCCCTCAATTCATGCATGACGCCCTTTGTATCTCTGTATTACTCTTTCTGCATGACAGCTTAGCCTTCCACTACCCTTTCTCGCACCATAATCCTGCGCCATAATCCTGCCCCATAACCCACCACCGAAATCCTGCTCCATAAGCCTGCGCTCTAACCCATCACCATAACCCTGTACCATAACTATGTGCCATAACCCTGCACCATAACTCAGCGCTATAAACCACCACACCATAACCCTGCACCATAACTCAGCGCTATAAACCACCACCATAACCCTGCACCATAACTCAGCGTCATAAACCACCACCATAACCCTGCACCATAACTCAGCGTTATAAACCACCACCATAACCCTGCACCATAACTCAGCGTCATAAACCACCACCATAACCCTGCACCATAACTCAGCGCCATAACCAAACACCATAACCCTGTACCATAACTCAGTGCCATAACCCACCACCATAACCCTGCACCATAACTCACCACCATGACCCAACACCATAACCCTGCACCATAACTCACCACCATAACTCAGCGCCATAACCCACCACCATAACCCTGCACCATAACTCAGCGCCATAACCAAACACCATAACCCTGTACCATAACTCAGTGCCATAACCAAACACCATAACCCTGCACCATAACTCAGCGCCATAACCAAACACCATAACCCTGTACCATAACTCAGTGCCATAACCAAACACCATAACCCTGCACCATAACTCAGCGCCATAACCAAACACCATAACCCTGTACCATAACTCAGCGCCATAACCAAACACCATAACCCTGCACCATAACTCAGCGCCATAACCAAACACCATAACCCTGTACCATAACTCAGTGCCATAACCCACCACCATAACCCTGCACCATAACTCACCACCATGACCCAACACCATAACCCTGCACCATAACTCACCACCATAACTCATCGCCATAACCCACCACCATAACCCTGCACCATAACCTTCTACCATAAACTCACACTACAAGATGAGAGATGTAGGATAGGTGATCTCGTCTCTCTATCTCGACTGCTGAGTCGCGACCGCATACCGCGCATCTGCACGATGCGCACTCTCGTCTCTGCTTCGCTCGCAGCTACTCGATCTCTCTCTATTTCACTCTGACTACTCTCTCACAAGCTAGGAGAGAGAGAAAGAGAGAGAGGAGAGAAAAGAGAGGAGGAGATGACGAAAGAGAGAGAGAAGCAGACCCGTACCTACATAAGATATAGAAAGGGGAGAGCTGAGAGAAGAGAGAGAGGAGAGCAGGACCAGAGAAGACGAGAGTAGATTCTTTGAACGGAGATGTAATTCCCGCGACGGATGAATGAGACGAGGAGTGAGAGAGAGAGAAGAGAAAGTACAAAGAGAGGCTGTACAACTAGAGTGAGGGAGAAATGTGTAGTCAAAAGTGAAGATGAGAGGCGTGAAGCGGGAGAGGGACGTGAGGGATGCAGCAGTGTAGATGTGTGTGTCTTGAAGGACGTGAGTGAGAGAGAGCAGGTGAGGGGAAGGAGTGAGGAGAGAAGGTGAGGGGAAGGAGTGAGGAGAGAGGGTGAGGGGAAGGAGTGAGGAGAGAAGGTGAGGGGAAGGAGTGAGGAGAGCAGGTGAGGGGAAGGAGTGAGGAGAGCAGGTGAGGGGAAGGAGTGAGGAGAGAAGGTGAGGGGAAGGAGTGAGGAGAGAGGGTGAGGGGAAGGAGTGAGGAGAGAAGGTGAGGGGAAGGAGTGAGGAGAGCAGGTGAGGGGAAGGAGTGAGGAGAGCAGGTGAGGGGAAGGAGTGAGGAGAGCAGGTGAGGGGAAGGAGTGAGGAGAGCAGGTGAGGGGAAGGAGTGAGGAGAGAAGGTGAGGGGAAGGAGTGAAGAGAGAGGGTGAAGGGAAGGAGTGAGGAGAGCAGGTGAAGGGAAGGAGTGAGGAGAGCAGGTGAAGGGAAGGAGTGAGGAGAGCAGGTGAGGGGAAGGAGTGAGGAGAGCAGGTGAGGGGAAGGAGTGAGGAGAGCAGGTGAGGGGAAGGAGTGAGGAGAGCAGGTGAGGGAGAGGAGTGAGGAGAGCAGGTGAAGTGAGAGGGCGATGAAGAACAGGAGAGTAGACCAGGGGTGGGGTGGGAGGAGACCTCTTATGAGAGACCTTGACTGTGATTGCCTCCTCTCCTCTCCTCTCCTCTCCTCTCCTCTCCTCTTCTTTCTGAGGATGCAAGAGTAAGGAAGAAGAGAGAAGATGGAAAAGGTAAGAAAGTAAGAAAAATATTGGAGGAAGACTAATAGGAAGAGGGGAGGAGGAGGAGGAGGAGGAGGAGGAGGAGGTGGTGAGGGATAGGGGAGGAAGTGAGGAGGCGGGGTTGAGTGGGAGGTGGAGGTAGGGTAATATAGAGAGTTCACTCCCCCCAACCACTCCCCCCAACCACTCCCCGCCACACACACACACGCAAAGACATAAAGACATCTACGCATGCACTTGTAATTACTCTCATTTTACAGAGATGCAAAGCAGAAGAGAGAGAGAGAGAGAGAGAGAGAGAGAGAGAGAGAGAGAGAGAGAGAGAGAGAGAGGAGGCGTTGAGTTAAGAATGAACGACAATAAACAGTACGAGGGGTAGAGGTAATGAATTATACCTCGGAGAGACAGAGAGAGAGAGAGAGAGAGAGAGAGAGAGAGAGGAAGTAGGGTACGGCCGGAAGGGAAAACGGTCGAAGAAGGTTTACATAAGTGTGTGTGTGTGTGTGTGTGTTTTTGTTTGTGTGTGTGTGTGTGTGTGTGTGTGTGTGTGTGTGTGTGTGTGTGTAAGACATTAATTAACAGTATTAAAGACCACAGGACGTGGCCTGCTTCCTCTGATGTACTAATATGACGTCACTTGTGGCACCAGTACCCGGATGTCCTGATGGTGATGTCACTTATGGCACCAGTACCCGGATGTCCTGATGGTGACGTCACTTGTGGCACCAGTACCCGGATGTCCTGATGCTGACGTCACTTGTGGCACCAGTACCCGGATGTCCTGATGGTGACGTCACTTGTGGCACCAGTACCCGGATGTCCTGATGGTGACGTCACTTGTGGCACCAGTACCCGGATGTCCTGATGCTGACGTCACTTGTGGCACCAGTACCCGGATGTCCTGATGGTGACGTCACTTGTGGCACCAGTACCCGGATGTCCTGATGGTGACGTCACTTGTGGCACCAGTACCCGGATGTCCTGATGCTGACGTCACTTGTGGCACCAGTACCCGGATGTCCTGATGGTAACGTCACTTGTGGCACCAGTACCCGGATGTCCTGATGGTGACGTCACTCGTGGCACCAGTACCCGGATGTCCTGATGGTGACGTCACTCGTGGCACCAGTACCCGGATGTCCTGATGGTGACGTCCCTCGTGGCACCAGTAACCGGATGTCCTGATGGTGACGTCCCTCGTGGCACCAGTAACCGGATGTCCTGATGGTGACGTCCCTCGTGGCACCAGTAACCGGATGTCCTGATGGTGACGTCACTCGTGGCACTAGTAACTGGATGTCCTGATGGTGACGTCACTCGTGGCACCAGTAACCGGATGTCCTTATGCTGACGTCACTCGTGGCACCAGTACCCGGATGTCCTGATGGTGACGTCACTCGTGGCACTAAAGCCCAGATGCCCTGATGCTTATATTACTAACAAAGAAACACACACACACACACACACACACACACACACACACACACAGATACATATATGTAAATGAACACACCAGAAACACACACACATGCATACATTCCTCTCTCTCTCTCTCTCTCTCTCTCTCTCTCTCTCTCTCTCTCTCTCTCTCTCTCTCTCTCTCTCCCGCATGTCACGGTACACTGAATCACTCTTTAATACTGCGCAGTGTACAATTGAGTGCGTCAGTTTACAGCAGAGTATAATGTGAGGAAATAGTAGCGAGGTGGACCTAATAAGACGCCCGGGGCCATCGCTGTTACCCAATGTTACATAAATCAGGTGTTACTCCCCATGGATGGAACAAGAGGTGTGGGTAATGTGCGTGTTAACTCAGTGGTCTTAACTCCAGGCAGGAAAGACAGTCATGTTTATGGAATTGTGTTGACTTAATGTTATTTTTTTTATGAGTACCGAGTATTATTTGATGGCCAGTGTTAATAGATGCTCCTCATAAGGGAAGGTGTAACAGTGGCTTAACTGGTGGACTGTAAACTAAACTAAACTACATAAATGATAACCCACAAGAACTTTATTATGCTGAGATTGTTATCTTAAGTAGTGTGCATTAACTTAATGCCTGCTGCGAGTTATGGTGTGTGTGTGTGTGTGTGTGTGTGTGTGTGTGTGTGTGTGTGTGTGTGTGTGTGTGTGTGTGTGTGTGTGTGTGTTACAAACTGTCCTCCACCACAAGAGTGACACACTGTCCTCTACCACAAGTGTGACACACTGTCCTCTACCACAAGTGTGATACACTGTCCTCCACCACAAGAGTGACACACTGTCCTCTACCACAAGTGTGACACACTGTCCTCTACCACAAGTGTGACACACTGTCCTCTACCACAAGTGTGACACACTGTCCTCTACCACAAGTGTGACACACTGTCCTCAACCACAGGTGTGACACTGTCCTCAACCACAAGTGTGACACACTGTCCTCCACCACAAGTGTGACACACTGTCCTCTACCACAAGTGTGACACACTGTCCTCTACCACAAGTGTGACACACTGTCCTCTACCACAAGTGTGACACACTGTCCTCCACCACAGGTGTGACACACTGTCCACCACCACAAGTGTGACACACTGTCCTCCACCACAAGTGTGACACACTGTCCTCCACCACAGGTGTGACACACTGTCCTCCACCACAAGTGTGACACACTGTCCTCAATCACAAGTGTGACACACTGTCCTCCACCACAGGTGTGACACACTGTCCACCACCACAAGTGTGACACACTGTCCTCCACCACAAGTGTGACACACTGTCCTCCACCACAAGTGTGACACACTGTCCTACACCAAAAGTGTGACACACTGTCCTCCACCACAAGTGTGACACACTGTCCTCCACCACAAGTGTGACACACTGTCCTCCACCACAGGTGTGACACTGTCCTCCACCACAAATGTGACACACTGTCCTCCACCACAAGTGTGACACGCTACTCCACCACAAGTATGACACACTGTCCTCCACCACAAGTGTGACACGCTGCTCCTCCACCACGAGTGTGACACACTGTCCACCACAAGTGTGACATTGTCCTCCACCACAAGTATGACACACTGTCCTCCACAAGTGTGACACACTGTCCTCCACCACAAGTGTGACACACTGTCCTCCACAAGTGTGACACTCTGTCCTCCACCACAAGTGTGACACACTGTCCTCCACCACAAGTGTGACACACTGTCCTCCACTACAAGTAACACAATAAATCGCCGCTGAATACCCCAGAGGATAATATATAGAGCGGCTGGCTTTGTCTGTCACGAGGTTTACTCAGACCACACTGTCTCATGGTCAGGTCTGAGCCGCCACTCAACCCTCTACACATAATGGAACCATTAATAATGAGGGCTATTTTTCTGATAGTCTGTGATATATATATATATATATATATATATATATATATATAATATATATATATATATATATATATATATATATATATATAAAGAGAGAGAGAGAGACAGACAGACTATTTTTGCGCACGTATAAATAATTGTGTCACTGGTGATGGTACCATCAAAGTTACTCTGGTGCGTGATGGCAGCAACCACCTCTTATATGAAAATTGTTTAGTATGTGGTCATTGATCCCATTTTCTGTGGAGTGTCATGTAGAGTGTTTTTGTAGGGTGTAGTGAGAGAGTCCTTGTAGTGGAGTGTACTTGTGTGTAGCAGTGCAGGTCATGGTGGGGTGGTGAGGGCAGGGGCCGTGTGGCGTCTGAGTAGAGAGAGAGTGTGTGTGTGATGTTGTTTATAATAAGTGGTATTAAACGAGCATTTGAATTAAGTGCGAGGAGACAAAACACATCTTCATAGTTAAGAACTTTGGGCTAACTTTGCATTTTGTTTAGGTCATTTGAAGTGGTTAATTCTGCTTCTTGGTTTATTTAAGTGGTTAATTTGTGTGGTCAAGGCAGGTCATTCATCCATGTCCCCACAATAACAGACTCGACCTTCTTCATTCTCCTGCCTTCTCCATCCTCTCTCTCTCTCTCTCTCTCTCTCTCTCTCTCTCTCTCTCTCTCTCTCATTCCTTCCATCCACTTCCTCCCTCCTCCCCCATGTATCCCCCGGCAGTGACCTCTACCCCCGGGTGTTGCTGTGTCCGGGTGGTGCGTGTGTGGGCGTCATGAGCCAACTCCTCTGTTACCTTAGTTGGCACTGGCTGGTCCTCCCCGTTATGTGTGTGTGTGTGTGTGTGTGTGTCCCTTAGGCGTCTTCTCTCCAGCTCACACCCTAATGATGGACTGTCGCTTCCCACACTATGCTTCTCAGAGATTGGTGATGGACTGGTTATATGCAAATTACTCATCGTTCCTATTATTATTATTATTATTATTATTATTATTATTATTATTATTATTATTATTATTATTGTTATTGTTTTTATTATTTTTTTAACTGTTAAATTTATACCTTCCCTTTCCAATTCGTATATAATTACTGATTATTAAAGTAATATTTACTTCTTCCCTTTTGTGGTAAAGAGTTACGGTGTTGGTAGGTTAGTGTTAGGTTAGTGTTACGTTTGCGTTAAGTTAGTGTTAAGTTAGGTTAGGTTGGTTCCCACGGTAGTCCCAGAGAGAAAGATTATGGGTCAGACTCAGCCAGCCTCTTAGCACGACCGAGTTAGCTAAGATGAGATGCTAACGGTCTCTCTCTCTCTCTCTCTCTCTCTCTCTCTCTCTCTCTCTCTCTCTCGTGATGACGGGAAATGTATGATGTGTTGCCCCCATCCTTCCTCCTCTCCCTCTCCCTCCCTCTTGGCGGCGCGTGGCTATACTACCAGTGGGAGGGGGGAGGATATCGAAGAGGTAGGAGGAGGATAGCGTCGCGGCGTATTCCTCAAGAGACAGGAAGTCCCCCCAAGCACACACACACACACACACACACACACACACACACACACACACACGCTGGACAGGTTTTTCTCCCGGTACGATGGAATGTGTTAGCTGCTACCGGTTCCTCGACGCTCTTTTGTGCCACCGTTTTCCGTCCTCATACATACCGCGTCTTTGTTGTGGCCTCTCAGCTGAGATTTACCGCCGATGACACCCTACACCACCACCACCTCCTCCTCCTCCTGCTGCCGGCGATCCAGTCTCCCTCTCTCTCCCTCACCTCCACCCCCCCCCCCCCCCCCGTCTGCCCCTCCCTCCGGTGTTTTATGTTGAGATGATGTAAAGTGATACATTCTGGATGGTGTTTTGTTTAAGTCTGTGTTGGTGTTTTTTTTTGGTGTGTCTGTTTTAGCGTTATATTTATTATTATTATTATTATTATTATTATTATTATTATTATTATTATTATTATTATTGTTGTTGTTGTTGTTGTTGTTGTTGTTGTGATAACCAGTATTAATAGTCGTGGTGGTGATAATAAAAGTTTTGTTTATTTATGCTGGTGGTGATTGGTGAAGATAATAGTTGTGTGGATACTTACGGTGATAATACTGGTGATAGTGATGATAATGAGGGGATATAACGGTGGTAATAATAGTGGTTGATCGTAATGATGATGATGGATAGTATTAGGGGAAACGAGGTGATGGTGGTTGATTGTGGTTGTGGTAATGATTGTGGTTGGTTGTGATGGTGGAGGGGGCGATAATGGTGGTGATGGTGGTTAGTTGTGATGGTGGTAGTATGTGGTTGGTAGTGATAGTGGTAGTGTTGTAGGTTGTGATGGAAGTGAGGTAGTGATGATGGTGGTGGTGGTGGTGATGGGGGCTTGTGAATGGTGGTGATGGTGGTGGTGGTGGTGGTGATGGGGGCTTGTGATGGTGGTGATGGTGGTGGTGAAGGAAGTGAGGGAGGTAGGGAGGGAGTAAAGCAGCTGTTCAGTGTAGCATTAATTTAACGTTGCCAACACTACCAGGCGTTACCAACTATACGAGGCGTTACCAACACTACCAGGCATTACCAACAATACCAGGCATTACCAACAATACGAGGCGTTACCAACAATACCAGGCGTTACCAACACTACCAGGCGTTACCAACACTACCAGGCGCTACCAACAATACCAGGCGTTACCAACACTACCAGGCGTTACTAACAATACCAGGCGTCACCGACACTACTAGGCGTTACCAACAATACCAGGCGTTACCAACACTACCAGGCGTTACCAACAATCCAGGCGTTACCAACACTACTAGGCGTTACCAACACTACTAGGCGTTACCAACAATACCAGGCGTTACCAACACTACCAGGCGTTGCCAACACTCCGAGGCGTTGCCAACAATACCAGGCGTTACCAACATTACCAGGCGTTACCAACAATACCAGGCGTTACCAACAATACCAGGCGTTACCAACATTACCAGGCGTTACCAACACTACCAGGCGTTGCCAAAATTACCAGGCGTTACCAACATTACCAGGCGTTACCAATAATACCAGGCGTTACCAACATTACCAGGCGTTACCAACATTACCAGGCGTTACCAATAATACCAGGCGTTACCAACATTACCAGGCGTTACCAACATTACCAGGCGTTCCCAACATTACCAGGCGTTACCAATAATACCAGGCGTTACCAACATTACCAGGCGTTACCAACATTACCAGGCGTTACCAACATTACCAGGCGTTACCAACATTACCAGGCGTTCCCAACATTACCAGGCGTTACCAACATTACCAGGCGTTACCAACAATACCAGGCGTTACCAACATTACCAGGCGTTACCAACAATACCAGGCGTTCCCAACATTACCAGGCGTTACCAACATTACCAGGCATTACCAACAATACCAGGCGTTACCAACATTACCAGGCGTTACCAATAATACCAGGCGTTACCAACATTACCAGGCGTTACCAACATTACCAGGCGTTACCAACAATACCAGGCGTTACCAACAATACCAGGCGTTACCAACATTACCAGGCGTTACCAACATTACCAGGCGTTACCAACAATACCAGGCGTTCCCAACATTACCAGGCGTTACCAACATTACCAGGCGTTACCAACATTACCAGGCGTTACCAATAATACCAGGCGTTCCCAACAATACCAGGCGTTACCAACATTACCAGGCGTTCCCAACACTACCAGGCGTTACCAACATTACCAGGCGTTACCAACATTACCAGGCGTTCCCAATAATACCAGGCGTTCCCAACAATACCAGGCGTTCCCAACACTACCAGGCGTTACGTTACCAATATTACCAGAGCTTCGTTATCACCTTCAAAGAGGATCAGAGAAAAGAAGCATCCAGTGAAGAAGAAGATATGAATACAAAGAAGAAATAGAGGAACAACAACAATAGAGCCGCTTCCTTTTCCCTCCTCCTCCTCCTCTAGGGTGGGGGGGGTAAGCTTAACACGTGTTACAACAGTGAGAGTGAATAATAATGATAATAATAATAATAATAATAATAATAATAATAATAATACAGGTAATAATAATAATAATGTTAATATCATTATTATTATTAAAATATCCATTATCAGATTACAGTTGGAAGAAAAAGTATTAAATTGGGTAAAAGAATAAATAGATAAGAGACCATTATTAAGGTGACGGACGAGAGAAGAGGAAGAGGATGAGGGAGAATGATGGAGGGGAGTGATGGTGGTGTGAGGAAACAGGAGTTGATAGATAGAAGACATTGGAGGAGGGAGGTAAGGGAAGGTGGGTGGGAGGAAGGGAGGGGTGGAGAGATTAGTTGAAGGGAGGGAGGGAGGGAGGGAAGGAGGATACCAGGTGAGGTAGAGAAGGGAAGGTGAGGCTGGAACATGAGGAAGTGAGGCGACCTTTGTGGGTGTGTCTCACCTGCTGCAGGTGCTGCTGGAGCCCTGCCTTCTGCTCTCTCTCTCTCTCTCTCTCTCTCTCTCTCTCTCTCTCTCTCTCTCTCTCTAATTGGAACATCTGTGGACATTTTTCCATGCAAGAAGCAATTGTTAGTATACGAACCAGCTCGTGTGTGTATGTATGTATACAGATTGTGTATATTACAAACACCGAATAGAATAAAGATCAGTCTATCACAAAGAAAAATGTATCACCGAAAAAATAAAAATAAATAAATAATATATATATATATATATATATATATATATACATATATATATATATATATATATAATATATATATATATATATATATATATATATATATATATATATATATATATATATATATATATATATATATATATATATATCTTTCTGTGGTCATTTATTTGGTGTCAAAACCTATTGATATATTTTTTTTTCGCGTAAGACAATTAGATTCTTTGTACTATGTAGATATGTTCCTGTGACTGTGTGTAATGTTGTGTTGTGGTGTACTGGGAGAGAGAGAGAGAGAGATGAAAGCTTAAACGGGGAAAAGAATGAAAGCTTAAAAAGAAAGAGGGGGAGGGAGAGAGAACTACAACTCTTCCTCCGCTTCACCTCTCTCCCTTCCTCCCCTCTCCCCTCCTCCTCCCCTCTCCCATCCTCCCCTCTCCCCTCCCTTCCCCTCTCCCCTACAGACACAGTACACAGAGGGGTCACGTTCAATCAATAACTTGTTGAGTAATGACCGAGTGAAACGGGAATTGCAATGACCATAGATTTGTTGTTGTTTGTTGTTGTTGTTGTTGTTGGTGGTGGTGGTGGTGGTGGTGTTGTTGATGCTGTTGTTGTTGTTGTTGTTGTTGTTGTTGGTGGAGTTGGTAGTGGTGTTGTTGTTGTTGTTGTTGTTGTTGTTGTTGTTGTTGTTGTCGTCGTCGTCGTTGTTGTCGTTGTCGTTGTTTTTATTTGTGATAAAAGACTAACCATTATGTCTAATACCTGTAATAATAATAATAATAATAGGTAGATGGACAGGTGGGTTGATAGGTAGACATATACAGTAGGTAAGGTAGGTAGATGGGTAGAAGAATAGCTTAAATGGGTAGATAAACAGATAGATAAATGGGTTGATAGTAAGAAAGATGTGGATAGAGTGGATAGATACGCCAATAGGTAGATGGATATAGGTAGGTAGGTAAATAGGTAAGTAAGGCTTATAGGTTGATAGGTAGATCGATAGATAAGTAGGTAGGATGTGAATGTAGGTAGACAGGTGGATAAGTAGAAGGGAGCAGGTGAGGGAAACAAAGACCAAGGTAGGGGGAGGAGGAGAGGGAGGGGGGAGAGAGGGAGGGGAGGGGGGAGGGAGGGAGAGGGGGAGGGGGGTTTTCTGGCACATGACCGTTGAGACAGCTGCATGCAAGCACAGTCCTGTCTGGGGAAGTGGTGGTGGGGAGGAGAGGCCTGGAGAGGTGGTGGTGGGGAGGAGAGGCCTGGGGAGGTGGTGGTGGGGAGGAGAGGCCTAGAGAGGTGGTGGTGGGGAGGAGAGGCCTGGGGAGGAGGGGCCTGGGGAGGTGGTGGTGGGGAGTAGGGGCCTGGAGAGGTGGTGGTGGTGGGGAGTAGGGGCCTGGAGAGGTGGTGGTGGTGGGGAGTAGGGGCCTGGAGAGGTGGTGGTGGTGGGGAGCAGGGGCCTGGAGAGGTGGTGGTGGGGAGAAGCCTGGGGAAGACGCAAGTGTGGAAGAAAAACAAGAAGAAGAAGAAGAAAGACATTACGATAAACAAAAAAAAAAGTAATGGACATTAATACCTGCCCTGGGGGGGGGGGGGTGGAGGAAGAGGAAGAGGAAGTGAGAAAGACAAAGAAGAATTGACAAGAGATCTGATGATAACGAAGAAGATGAGGGAGAGAGAAGAAAGGAGAGAACGAGGGAGAGAGAAGAAAGGAGAGAACGAGGGAGAGAGAAAGATTGAATAAAAGAAAAAGAGAGGAAGGTAGAGAGAATAATGGAGGGTGGAACTGGAATAGGAGGAGGAGAAGATTGGTCAGTGAGGGAAATATTTATAGGGGAGAGAAGGATGAGGAGTGGGGGAGAGAAAGAAGAAGGGAGAGGGACAAGAGGAAGAGGAGGGGAGAGGAGGAAGAGGGGAGAGGGAGAAGTGGAAGAGGGGTTGAAAGAGGTGGTCCAGTGTATTGGGTGGTTGGGTGGATGGGTGGGCCAGTGTATTGGGTGGTAGGGTGGATGGGTGGGCCAGTGTAGGTGTGACAGGTGGGTGGGTGGGCGGGCCAGTGTTAGGAGAGGGAGGTGGGTGGATGGGCCAGTGTAGGGGCGGCAGGTAGGTGGATGGGTCATTGTAGGGGCGGCAGGTGGGCGGGTGGGTGGGCCAGTGTAGGTGTGACAGGTGGGTGGGTGGGCCAGTGTAGGGGTGGCAGGTGGGTGAATTGGCCAGTGTAGGGGTGGCAGATGGGTGGGCGGGTGGGTGGACCAGTGTAAGGGTGGCAGGTGGGTGGGTGGGCCTGTGTAGGAGAGGGAGGTGGGTGGATGGGCCAGTGTCGGGGCGGCAGGTGGGCGGGTGGGTGGGCCAGTGTAGGGGTGGCAGGTAGGTGGATGACCCAGTGTATGGGCGGCAGGTAGGTGGATGGGTCAGTGTAGGGGTGGCAGGTGGGTGGGTGGATGGGTCAGTGTAGGGGTGGCAGGTGGGTGGGTGGGTGGGCCAGTGTAGGGGTGGCAGGTGGGTGGGTGGGTGGGCCAGTGTAGGGGTGGCAGGTGGGTGGGTGGGTGGGCCAGTGTATGGGTGGCAGGTGGGTGGGTGGGCCAGTGTAGGGGTGGCAGGTGGGTGGGTGGGCCAGTGTAGGGGTGGCAGATGGGTGGGTGGGCCAGTGTAGGGGTGGCAGGTGGGTGGGTGGGCCAGTGTAGGGGTGGCAGGTGGGTGGGTGGGCCAGTGTAGGGGCGGCAGGTGGGTGGATGTGCCAGTGTATAGGGGCGGCAAGTGGGTGGGTGGGCCTGTGTAGGGGCGGCAGGGTGGGCTAGAGATCAATAGGTGGACGACGACCCGGGCTGTTCTGAGGTACACCACGGTACTCCCACCAGCTGTAAGGTACAGTACGTCCTGCTGAAATAAGAGATCTCCTTGGTACAGTTGGGTACAGGTACGATTGACAATACGTTTAAGGTAGAATAAGGTACAGTTTGGGGGGAATGTGGTAAGGTTAAGGTACAGTAAGATACAGCCAGGGGTGCCAGGGTACGATTATGGTACAGTAAGTTACAGCCAAGGGTGACAGGGTACGATTATGGTACAGTAAGTTACAGCCAGGGGTGACAGGGTACGATTATGGTACAGTAAGTTACAGCCAGGGGTGACAGGGTACGATTATGGTACAGTAAGTTACAGCCAGGGGTGACAGGGTACGATTATGGTACATCGAGTAGAACATTACCAGAAATGACGTAAGACACTATGTCAGGGCCACCTAATGTACCCACACTGGCCACACATAGTACACGGGGCCACCTAATGTACCCACACTGGCCACACATAGTACACGGGGCCACCTGATGTACCCACACTGGCTACACATAGTACACGGGGCCACCTGTTGTACCCACACTGGCCACACATAGTCACGGGGCCACCTGATGTACCCACACTGGCCACACATAGTACACGGGGCCACCTGTTGTACCCACACTGGCCTCACATAGTACACGGGGCCACCTGATGTACCCACACTGGCCACACATAGTACACGGGGCCACCTGATGTACCCACACTGGCCACACATAGTACACGGGGCCACCTGATGTACCCACACTGGCTACACATAGTACACGGGGCCACCTGATGTACCCACACTGGCTACACATAGTACACGGGGCCACCTGTTGTACCCACACTGGCCACACATAGTACACGGGGCCACCTGATGTACCCACACTGGCCACACATAGTACACGGGGCCACCTGATGTACCCACACTGGCTACACATAGTACACGGGGCCACCTGTTGTACCCACACTGGCCACATATAGTACACGGGGCCACCTGATGTACCCACACTGGCTACACATAGTACACGGGGCCACCTGATGTACCCACACTGGCCACACATAGTACACGGGGCCACCTGTTGTGGACCAGTGAATGAATTGAATTAGTGAAGTTGTGATTAAATTGATTCAGTTTTTATTTCCGATTCACTTATATATTTTTTTATTAATTTTAGTGTGTGTGTGTGTGTGTGTGTGTGTGTGTGTGTGTGTGTGTGTGTGTGTGTGTGTGTGTGTGTGTGTGTGTGTGTGTGTGATTGTTTATTTAATTATTGTGTTTCTTTTTACAGGTTGGTTGGCGTGTTGTGGTGGAGTGGTAGTGCTGATGACCGCGGTGGGTGACTCTCTCTCTCTCTCTCTCTCTCTCTCTCTCTCTCTCTCTCTCTCTCTCTCTCTCTCTCTCTCTCTCTCATTATCGCTCATTTTCTTTCATTCTCTTTCACACTTTCGGGTATATATGGTTTACCTGTGATCGAGGACCGGTGTGTGTGTGTGTGTGTGTGTGTGTGTGTGTGTGAGCGGATGTGTGGTGTGCACCGGAGGACACATCCGCCGGAACCTCCACGCCACCTCACTGTCTTGCTTCTACCATCTTGTTGTTGTCTCACCTGTCTACCTTTCTACCTCAACCCCCCCCCCCTGTCTACCTCCCCCCTGTTTACCTCCCCCCCTGTCTACCTGGTTACCCCACCCCCCTGTCTACCTGGTTACCTCACCCCCATGTCTACCTGTCTACCTCACCCCCTTATCTACCTGGCTGCCTCACCCCCTGTCTATCTGATTACCTCACCCTCTGTCTACCTGATTACCTCACCCTCTGTCTACCTGGTTACCTCACCGCCCTGTCTACCTGGTTACCTCACCGCCCTGTCTACCTGTTTAGTTCACCTCCCTGACTACCTGTTTAGTTCACCCCCCTGTCTACCTGTCTAGTTCACCGCCTGTCTACCTAGCTAGTTCACCTGCCTACCTGTTTAGTTCACCCCCCTGTCTACCTGTCTAGTTCACCGCCTGTCTACCTAGCTAGTTCACCTCCTGCTTACCTTTCCTGGGTTAGGTTAGGTTCCTGGCCTAGGTTTATTTAAGTTAGGTTCTAAGCCTGGGTTACGTTGGGTTCTAAGCCTGGGTTAGGTTAGATTCTAGGCCTGGGTTAGGTTAGGTTATGTTAGGTTGGTGGCCGGGGGTGCAGACAGAGGCTAAGGGACTGTGTGTTTCATCTGATGGCGGATGTGTCATTCCAATCACTCCGTGTATATTAGTATGCAAATTACGGAGCAGACGTTCAAGTAGTTATGTCTGCTGCCTCTGTACCCGTTGTCTGCTGCCTCTGTACCCATTATCTGTTGCCTGTGTACCCGTTATCTGTTGCCTGTGTACTCATTATCTGTTGCCTGTGTACCCATTATCTGTTGCCTGTGTACCCGTTATCTGTTGCCTGTGTACCCGTTATCTGTTGCCTGTGTACCCATTATCTGTTGCCTGTGTACCCGTTATCTGTTGCCTGTGTACCCATTATCTGTTGCCTGTGTACTCATTATCTGTTGCCTGTGTACCCATTATCTGTTACCTGTGTACCCATTATCTGTTGCCTGTGTACTCATTATCTGTTGCCTGTGTACCCATTATCTGTTACCTGTGTACCCATTATCTGTTGCCTGTGTACCCATTATCTGTTGCCTGTGTACCCGTTATCTGTTGCTGTGTACCCATTATCTGTTGCTTGTGTACCCGTTATCTGTTGCCTGTGTACCCATTATCTGCTGCCTGTGTACCCATTATCTGTTGCTGTGTACCCATTATCTGTTGCCTGTGTACCCGTTATCTGTTGCTGTGTACCCATTATCTGTTGCCTGTGTACCCATTATCTGTTGCCTGTGTACCCGTTATCTGTTGCTGTGTACCCATTATCTGTTGCTTGTGTACCCGTTATCTGTTGCCTGTGTACCCATTATCTGTTGCCTGTGTACCCATTATCAGTTGCCTGTGTACCCATTATCTGTTGCCTGTGTACCCATTATCTGTTGCCTGTGTACCCGTTATCTGTTGCCTGTGTACCCATTATCTGTTGCCTGTGTACCCGTTATCTGTTGCTTGTGTTACCCCGCCTCCCCTCACCTACCTGGCAACTCATTATTACACCTGTGTCTTGTTAATTAACAGTAGTAAAGCAGGTAGATGGCCAGAGAGGGTGGGAAGAGAGATGGCCAGGGAGAGAGGAAGAGAGATGGCCAGGGAGAGAGGAAGAGAGATGGCCAGGGAGAGAGGAAGAGAGATGGCCAGGGAGAGAGGAAGAAAGATGGCCAGAGTAAGTGATGGTCAGGGAGAGAGGAAGAGAGATGGCCAGGGAGAGAGGAAGAGAGATGGCCAGGGAGAGAGGAAGAGAGATGGCCAGGGAGAGAGGAAGAAAGATGGCCAGGGAGAGAGGAAGAGAGATGGCCAGGGAGAGAGGAAGAAAGATGGCCAGAGTAAGTGATGGTCAGGGAGAGAGGAAGAGAGATGGCCAGGGAGAGAGGAAGAGAGATGGCCAGGGAGAGAGGAAGAGAGATGGCCAGGGAGAGAGGAAGAGAGATGGCCAGGGAGAGAGGAAGAAAGATGGCCAGAGTAAGTGATGGTCAGGGAGAGAGGAAGAGAGATGGCCAGGGAGAGAGGAAGAGAGATGGCCAGGGAGAGAGGAAGAGAGATGGCCAGGAAGAGAGGAGGACAGATGGCCAGGGAGAGAGGAGGACAGATGGCCAGGGAGAGAGGAGGACAGATAGGGAGAGAGGAGGACAGATAGGGAGAGAGGAGGACAGATGGCCAGGGAGAGAGGAGGACAGATGGCCAGGGAGAGAGGAGGACAGATAGGGAGAGAGGAAGAGAGATGGCCAGGAAGAGAGGAAGAGAGATGACCAGGAAGAGAGGAAGAGAGAGAGAGGAAGGGAGGGGGGCGGGCTAGGGGGCCGACGATCCTCAAAATGATACACTTCCTGCCGTCGCCACATCCCCCATTTTCATTAACCTCTGAGGCTTCCCGTGTGAAATTGATACATGTGATATCACCCAGTCACTGTAGGATCCTTCCCAGTCTCTGTAGGATCCGTAAATCACTGTAGGATCCTCCCCAGTCTCTGTAGGATCCGTAAATCACTGTAGGATCCTCCCCAGTCACTGTAGGATCCGTAAACCACTGTAGGTTCCTCCCCAGTCACTGTAGGATTCGTAATTCTATGTAGGATCCTCCCCAGTCACTTTAGTAGCCTCCCTAGTCACTGTAGGATCCGTAAATCATTGTAGGATCCTTCCCAGTCACTGTAGTATCCTTCCCAGTCACTGTAGGATCCGTAAATCACTGTAGGATCCTTCCCAGTCACTGTAGTATCCTTCCCAGTCACTGTAGGATCCGTAAATCACTGTAGTATCATCCCCAGTCACTGTAGGGTCCGTAAATTACTATAGGCTCCTCCCCAGTCACTGTAGGATCCGTAAATCATTGCAGGATCCTCCCCAATCACTTTAGGTTTTCTCAGTCACTGTAGGATCATCCCAGTCACTGTAGGATCCTCTCCAATCACTTTAGGCTCCTCCCAGTTTCTGTAGGACCCCTTAATCACTGTAGGATCCTCTCCAGGCGCTGTAGGATCCTCCCAGTCACTGTAGGATCATCCCCAGTCACTGTAGGATCCTCTCCAGTCACTGTAGGATCCTCTTTCTCTCATATGCATGATGTAGTGTGTGTGTGTGTGTGTGTGTGTGTGGCGCGCTGTAACCTTGTGGAGGAGGTGTGTGCCCCACAACACCCCACCCCCATCACCTATCTATGGGTCCTCCGCGCTACCCATCCATGCAACACCCTCCCCACGCCCCCCTCCCCACGCCCACACGCCCTTGCCTATAATGGGTTAGTTTAGCACACCGGTCTTGTCATTTAAATTGTGTTGGTTGTTTAAATGTGTGATTTTTAACATGTGTGTCGTGAATATGTGTATATCTGTGTGTATGATTGTGTATGCCGGTCTAGGATAGGTTTGGTTTAGTGTAAGTGTTGTGTTATTTATGTGTGTGTGATGTAGTGTGGGTGTATGTATGGTATAGTGATGTGTGTGTGTGATGTAGTGTGGGTGTATGTATGGTATAGTGTCGTGTGTGTGTGATGTAGTATGGGTGTATGTATGGTATAGTGTCGTGTGTGTGTGATGTAGTGTGGGTGTATGTATGGTATAGTGATGTGTGTGTGTGATGTAGTGTGGGTGTATGTATGGTATAGTGTCGTGTGTGTGTGATGTAGTGTGGGTGTATGTATGGTATAGTGATGTGTGTGTGTGATGTAGTGTGGGTGTATGTATGGTATAGTGTCGTGTGTGGTGGGGGGGGGGAGGTTATTGAGAAAGAGACGGAATTTTATGCATTTACACAGACAGACAGACACATTTAATTATTCAGACCGCAATATACTTGTGTGTGAAGTACTTACACACCAGTAGCTCAGTAGTGGAAGACACGATCGCTATCCAATCCAGTACTTTGGTTGGCTTGGATAAAATTCTAACACATATTTCCCTGAGTTATGTGTGTGTGTGTGTATATTTCTATCAATTATAAGATAGTTTCCACAGGTGTTCCATAAATCAGAGTCACTGTGTACTTCCCTAGCGGGCGTTCATGTGTGTGCGTGTGTGAGCGAGCTCTTTCCTACCTCCCATTCATATCACCTTGTGTCCCATCTTCCCAGATATCCAGGCCACTACACCAGAGAACCCTGGGTACACAGGGACACGAGCGGAATTTAGCCACACGTATCTTTCTCTCAAGGTTGTAATACTTGTTGTTTGGTGATAAAAGTTTAAACTGACAATTAGAATTTATTGGCATGACTGAACAGTGTTGATTATTTGTACTGTATAAATATGTTATGTATTTACGAATGTATTACTTTTGTTTAATAAACTATCTTTTGTTCGGAATGTGATGTACGTATTTATAAAATTATCTCTTGTGTATTTTTGAAGGTTAAGGAGTAAAACTATGTTTTTTATTTGGATTCTTTCAAAAGTATGCGACACATCCCGGCAGTGAGCAGGGGCCCACAAATTTTGTGCGTGGTGGCCGAGGACCGCGCGTCGCTGCTCGCATACGCTTGGTTCTCCAGTTGCCAGTGTGGCTTTAGGGGGTGAGGGGTTGTTTGCTCGTGCTGGGTCCAGGCGGAAACTTAATATATGGTTTGTGGCTCAGTTAGTGAGATAGTTCACCGCTGAATGTGTGATAAGGTGCTATTGCAGTGCTGTTGTTGTGTACCGTGTGAAGGATCAGTGTTGCACACAGTGGATTTACACATCAAGTCAGCATCGAGGGAGCATTGGGACTCGGCGTCTGTCCGTGCGTCGGCTGCTGGTAGGCCCTAATGTTTACTTCCTATATTTTCGTCCTGTTGCTTTATGTTGTTTATGTCTTGTCTCATGGGTGGTCCCGAATCACTGTGTGTTTTATTAGTGATATACTGTGTGGGTCAGTGGGTGTTTAAGAGTTGTGATGGTGTTTAAACCCCGTGTGGTGCGTACAGTGTGTATGGTGTCCACACTGGGCGTGCCAAACTAACAGATTTTTTCTGTGCGATTTTTTTTGGTTGATTTTTAAAGGACATTTAAGACGCGACATGTATACTGGGGCATATGTGAACATAAGAGGAACCTTCCGCTGCCCTTATTATAACTGCCATCTGAATATTAGGTGTAGTTTGCGAATAAATATACTAGGCCTACCCGCTGGCATCATCCCCCTACTCAAGGCTGTGCCCAGTTGAACCATAGCTGGACCGTAGACTACAGTAACCTCGTACCATCACTGTTGACCATACACACAGCTGCGTGTACTTGTGTAAGGTGAGGGTTGTTGGCTGGGGGAAGGCTCGGTCATTGCCATTGTGGGTACAGGCGCAGGGACCACTACTGCCACCATCAGCTTTGTGTTTCTTGACTTGTCCTTGGCTGATCCCTGTTGCCTCGTGTCTACCAAACACCAGTGACTTGACCTGACCCTCACCCAACCTAGGTCATGGTGGGCTGCTCTCCACCGGTTAGTGTAGGGTAGATGATGGCCAGTGAGGTCACACCCGCTGAGGGATGATGGGGGAGGGGGGGGCAGGGTTCTCACGGGACGTACCCAACTCTATGGTGTATTGGTGGGTAGCGCGCGGCCCACCCTGTTTATCCTGTACATTTCATTACACAAGTAGTCGTACTTGGCGCACAACTCGCTGATGGGGTCCAGACTTACTCGCTGTCAGTGTCCAACCCTTTGTTCCCTAAATAACTTGGTTCAGACCAGTGACAATGTCCCACCACTTGTTGTGTCAGGTAGAGTGGCAGTGTGATAGTTAGTAATGTTCAAGTGTGTGGCAGGCGGCGTTACATCATGTTATTAGGGATCATAGTGTCTCCTCGTGTTGATAAGTCATTATCTCACCAACAAGTAGTGTACTAACCTTCCCAGGGACCATGTGAGGGGTACAGTGTTGCCATTCTATATGGGGACTGGTGTAGGTGTAGACGTTTATGGTGTGTTCATGGACCGAAGTTTTAATGCATTGCCCTGTCAACTTTAAATCCCAAAATGCTTTAACATGTATACAAATTCTTGAGTATTTGGGAGATATATATCACCCCAACACACCTGAATTTTTGTGCACGTACATACACAGTACACTCTTCTGTACACAAACACAGGTAAAAAAAATGCTCATATTGATTTTGACCCCCAACACAACACCGGTGTGTATAATAGACTATTCAGTACTCACGTCGCGGGTTCACCTTGGGGTCGTTTTATTACGTGACGAATATATTATCTGGCGCAGGTGAGACGGTGACTTGTGTGGCCTTGATAACAACGATTGGAACGAGTGTGTCTGGGCCCCGGCCACCTGCCAACCTTTGTTGACGTGAACAGCTGGCCCGTGTGGCACCTCCCTCCCCATGGTGTTGGTGGGGGGGGGGGGGATGAGAGAGGTTGAAGGTAATTAAACATTAACAAGAGGGGTGTTAACCAACGTACCCTACTATTGTCCAGGTGAATTCCTATTTCTCGTTATACCAATTTTGTTGTCCTGGGCAGTCCTGGTAGTTATGCAATGAGCTTTCTGTAGTGATGTCTGAGGGACCTTGTTTGCCAGAGTGCACTTGTAGTTGAAGTACTTCAGCCAGAATAATCCAGATACAAAGTGAACACCAGCAACAGTATCGACATGGCATGGCTGAGCCTTTTCCAGTGCTGCAGTTATATCCTGAAGGCAGCTGATAAATACTGTATGTATATCGCTAGAAAATGAATGAGTGTTGGGCGACCAGGAACTTGTGAAATATTTGTGACACTTTCTTTGTGTTGCGAGGGTCAATGTTAGTGCAGGTATTGTGATGGCTAATGTTAGTGCAGGTATTGTGATGGCTAATGTTAGTGGCGTTATTGTTGTGGAGTTATTGCCGTAATTTGTACTTATGAACACGCCCGTAATACCAGTGCAGTAGACTATGTCCCTCCGAGTCATATACATATTGGGAAAGTTTCGTAATACACGTCATCACTGGTGGCAGGGTTGGGGGGGGGGGGGGTGGCTCTAGTGGACTGTCTTAGTGTAGGTCAATGTTGAACTCTCTTATCGTCTCTTAGGGCTTACACCTGTCGTTTGGTTATTATTAGAGGAAAGACTGTATTATCGCTTCCTCTCTCTCTCTCTCTCTCTTGTGTTTTTTTTACCCGCTTGATTAAGTTGTATTGATAAATGTGTGGGAGGGAGTATTTATAGATCCCTCGGGAGATTAAGACACCCAAGATTATTTAACACCTGAAGATTAACTATATTAACGCTACTTGTGGGGAGGGGGAGGGGGGGGGGTAGATTAGGTTAGTGTTAAGGAGGTTAATCTTCAGGTGAAATAATCTAGGGTGTCTATTTTTTGAGGTGACTCGCGTGTTTTGTATATACTGAACGTGTGAGGAAGCACGTTGTGTAGCTATAATAAAGATATTCCTGTGGATTGTGTCAAAAGTCTCAGAATTTGTCAGCGTCGAGCAAACTTTAAAGTCAGCATATTTTTTTTCTTCTCTCGATACTGTCAGCGTTATTTAGATTATCTCCTCAGTAGCTTTATTGATTTGATAGCGAGACTGATAAGCGTTATCATGATCGCCTGCTGTCGCTTTGAATGGCTCGTGCTAATCTGAAAACCGCAGGGGGAGTCGTCGTTCGAAGGAGTTAGTTAGTTTCTTGGGCCGTTTTGTTTGGGATATGACAGCGGATGAGCCTAAAGTCGTAGAGGTCCATTGATCGTGAATTGACTCAGGGCTGGTGATGGATGACTGCAGTGTGTGTGTGTGGAGGTGTTGCTTGCAAGTGACCAACATAGAGGGAGGGGTAAAGGGGGGGGGGGGGTGTTATCGTGCTTTTCCCTTCCCTCCCTCCCTCCCCCTGAAACGAGAGAGGGGGCGAAAGTGTGTGTGTGGGGGGGGGGGGGGTTTCTTCCTGCTTCTCCTACCACCCCCTCCACCCCCTCCTCAGCCTCCTCTTAACTAACCTCAATATTTTTTTTGTGTGTGTGTGTGTGTGTTTGGCCGCCGTGTCCCTCCCTGGTCTTAACTAATTCTCTCACGTAATATATTGATGCGTGATGAGATTATTTATTCATGAGGGGATGCTAGGTTGGTATTGGTGGCTTCAGCTTTCCCCTCTCCACCCTTCCCTCTTCTCTTCCTATCTTCCTTCCCTCTCTTGACTAACACCCCTCCTCTCTTCTTTCCTCATTCCCTCTCTTTGACCGCCTCTCCTTCCATCTTTTTTACCCCCTCTCTCCTCCTCCCCCCCTCTTACCCCCCCTCTCTCCTCCTCCTTCCCTCTCTCTTAACTAACACCACCTCTCACTTGTCCTCCTCGCCCGTAATTACCAGAATATGTTGTTGTGTTTGTTGAGGTTTATTGTCGTCGTGTCCTTGCTAGATAAGAGACTCGGGTGTTGAGCAAGAGAAGGGCCGTCTCTTGGGTAATTCCTCGGGTCTATTGGGGGGGGGGGAGGGGAGGTTGTTGCAGCAGGAGTGTCGATAAGGTAACAGTGGTGGTGTGGCACCTGACTGACACACACCTTTTATGATAACCTCACTGTGCTTCACCCCTGCCCCACACACACACACCATCCTCGTCATCGCCACCTCCTGCCACCGGCAATCCCCCGCCCACCTCGCGCAGTCCGCCACTACAACAAAATTCAGCCCATAAAAGACCGCACCGATAGATATAAGAATATAACCATCCCATCTATTGTTAAAATAATAAACAACTCCTGATTTGTGTACTTTACAACCCTGTAAATGTATTCAACGCATATCATTATGTCTAAATCAAATGTAAGTTTGTATATTTTCAGCCACCGGCTGCAACTCTATTAATAAACCGTTTATTATTATTATTATTATTACACACCACATTTATCCCTGTCGCTCAGTCTTCACCCCTGTCATTTCATTTCCACTCTCTGCGTACCCCCATCCTTTCCTTCTCCACATCTTGCCTAGCTCCAGCCGTCCCTCCACCTACTGACTTTCTAACACACCTGCCGTCCTCTCCCTCTTGCCCCCCCCCCCCCCCACCAGCCGAGACTGACATCTTGAGGCTAAACTTGTATATCTTTGGCACGATCGAATTATTTACACTGCTGCAGGTTGTTACACAACGAAGTGCCTCAGTCCTCGGCTGTCATTGCAGCTAACAAGTGATCACTCCTCGGCCTCCCTATTGACGCTAAATGAGTGTTTCCCTGTGTTGATGGTGGCAGCTAATTGGTAATAGGACCATATCGGGTGGAAGGTGTTCAGTAGTAGCTGTGTCTATTGGTGTACTGGGGGAGAGAGAGAGAGGCTGCTTGCTAACCTCCGCCAGTACAGTACCACAGGATTTATAAGTGTCACGTCCGTCTCCTGGATGCCTTCCTCACAGGTGGTAGTGTGTCATGGTCAGAGGGGTCCGGGGCCATGATGTTGTTTGTTGCACGTGTGACAGGGCCAGGTGTTGCACCTGCCTGTCTCGACCTGCCCCATTGTGTGCTGGGTATTCCTGGGTGCTGCTGGCGGCTCTTCGTCAGGTTGAGGCTAGAGTGGATGGTGTGGCGACAGTCTACAAGGTACAGACTTAACAACACAGTCGGGATCATCACCATATACGTAAGAGTGTATCTAGGGGCACCAGCCACTTTTTCACTGTTGGGAACCTTCCAACGGATTAAAAACCACTTCTGGCGCGTGTAATATCTTTGAACCTCAGTAATGTTTATGTATTACAGCCTTATGTGGTCGGATGTGTAGTTCATGACGGTGGAGACAGAGTTAGCTGGTGTAAGCGTGGCTGTATGTGAGGACGTGACCGTAGCCCTGTTTTTGTTTACGCTTGCTCGTACCCTGCCCTACCTCCTCCCCCTTCATCTCCTGCCTCCTCTCATCTCCCCCACCGCCACCCCAACCCACCCGCTGGTCAAACCAAGGGTCAGGGTGGTAGTGGTGGGGAGGGAGAGTGTAGGGAGGAAATAGGGTGGCTCTCCTCCTCACGCAGCACTCTTGTCCACCCGGCTTCCCCTTCCTCCGCCACATCACGCCACTGTTTCCTGCTGGCGTATACTGTTACAGGATCTCAGTTCCGTGTAATCTCACCTTGCATAGTGTGCGCATGAGGGAGAGGCCGGCCAGCAGGGAAAAAAAAGAGAGGTTGAGTGAGAGGTAAAAACGTGGAGTGAGTGAGTGAGTGAGGGAGGGAGGGAGGGAGGGAAGACTGGGAGGCGGGGAACAGCAGCAAGAGCCGCCACCACCACGCGGTATGCGAAGTCGTTACTGACTTTTTTTTTTCACAGAGCTTTTAAGTTTTTCTGGCCGTAAGTATGGGGTGGTTTTTGCTGCCAACTACAGTATTTTTATGAGGCGTGGTCAGCTGGTTGGGTCAGGGCTCATTAGTGTGTCAAGTGTCTTACAGATGACCACTTAACATGTTGTCTCGAGTAAAGTAAAAAAAAAAATCTTGGGAAAACTATAGTTGACGCTTATAGGTGTGTGTGTGTGTGTGTGTGTGTGTGTGTGTGTGTGTGTGTGTGTGTGTGTGTGTGTGTGTGTGTGTGTGTACAGGCGCTCTATTGTCAACTATCCCAGATGGACCTGTATACACTAGTCCATGAATTTATAGTACCACACACACACATACACACACACAGAACAGCCCAGTCCCAACCATTGTAAAAATTATCAATAACTTGTAATAAATCAGTGTATTCACTCCCAGTAAACACTGCTCCTTACACTGTCACTATGCTGAAATGAACTGTAGTCTGAGCTTTTCCCCATCTAAGTTATTATATGTCTTATTTGTGTCACTTATGTTACTTGTATATTATTTGTAATTCGTAACCCATTCCCCAAATATGTAACTGTATATTTTCAGCCTTCTGGCTGCCAAGCTCTTTCAATAAACCGTTAATTATTATTATTATTATTACACACACACACACACACACTCCTTCACCAAAACAAACATTTGCCGTGTATGAAGAAAGAAGCAACTTTGTAAATGGGTCAAATTTTCTAGGGACTTTGATCGAGTTTGGAGACGGGAGGCTGTAGTGGTGGTGGTGTATGGGAGGGGGTGACGGAAGTGTCGGGTGGTGACGGTGGACGGGACTGTTGGTGGTGGCGATGGGAACTTAACAATTTAAACCTGAGATAAATAGTCTTTTTCCTCTCTCCCTTCTTTCTGCGGTCTCTCTCTCTCTCTCTCTCTCTCTCTCTCTCTCTCTCTCTCTCTCTCTCTCTCTCTCTCTCTCTCTCTCTCTCTCAACTTGGCCGTGTGTGGCTTCTGGTAACTTTTAAATATCTATAAACACCTTTACCCCCTTAACTGTACACCTGGACGAAATAAAGAGAGGTCTTAGGTGTTTGATCACAAGTTTTATTAATGATTAAAGTTTTTTGTTACATTTAGTATTAATAGGCCTCTTGTTTATATCCCTTTATATATATTTTCGGATCACGTGCAGATTAGCCCCCCACCCCCTCTAAGCTTACATCATGATGGTTAAAACACCCTAACTCTACCTGAGGGGGTTAGGTTAGGTTAAGTGTCTAATCTTCACGTGACTCGTATATCCTGGGTAGAGGAAAGTCGTACGTCGTCCCAGCTTAGGTAGATTTGTGTGTGTGGGGGGGGGGGGGATAATTATAATGTGGTTAATGTAAAAATCTTATGGTATTTGGTGTTGGCTGCTGGTGGTGGGGTTAGGACGTGACAATCACTACGGTGTTGGTCTTAAGACTCTGGAGCGGCAGACGTTCATATTGGCGTCCCCAAGTTAGAAATGTTTGGAGAGTCCTTCACGTGTTTGTCTTAAGCTTGTTACGTTGTTTGTATTATTATTATTATTATTTAGTGTTTTTATTATAATAGATACAACATTAATACTGTAATTCTATAACTTTGGAGTAGGTTTTGGAGAGAGGACTTAACAGGTTCCTCCAACAGTCCCCCCCCCCCCTCCCTCTGGTGCTGGGGTTCATCAGGCCAGGTCGGCTGTAACATCTGGCTGATTAACGTCACGTGAGAACTTTTAATCGTTGACCGAGCTGTGAGAATTAGAAGATCCTCCCCCTCCTCCTCCCGGGACTCGACTCCAATTAGTCTTTAGATTCCGGTGTGTAAATAGAATACTGAGAAAATAATATTGGAGAAAAATAGTGAGCGAGAGGTTATGTGTGGTGGTGGTCTGGTACTACAGTAATGTTGGTCAAGTGTTGTGTGTCAATAAGAGCAGGCAGTGTGGTGTGGTGCCACGTAGGGGAGGGACACGACATCATCCTCCGCCTCTCGTTACTGAAAACTTTTACTGGTACTTTTTTATCGGTGCCCCATAGCTACCCTCACCTGCCCACCAAGGTGCTCGGTCGACCAAGACACAGTATGGCGGGTACATAGGGTACATTTTTCGTACCTTATCGGCACTTGGGGAGATTGAATAAAGTATTGATTATTAGACGTCACGCACTGGTGGTTGGCGGGAGTAGCATGTTTGGTGGTGTGGGGGACGGCCAGCGGCGACACACACACCCTCACCACACTTGGCCTTGCTCACCTCACAGCTGGCCACTGGGTTGGGAGTCACAGACATTCGTACGCTATATTTTTACCCTACAGTACACCATGTTGTGGGAACGTAACCAACTGGCCGTGGCCACCAAGATGGCCTCAACATTCCGTCAAACTCGGACCTTGGACCTGAGTGTGTTGAACTGTACAGGAAGAGCTTGTTGTCAACATTAAATCAAAACCAATACACCATAATTATTTCATCCTTTCGAGGAACATTTTAATTGGTATACTTGTATGAACATTATATTGTAATTTGTCGGACTCGGTCTCCGGGTTAAGTTGAGAAGGAGTCTCCGTGGTAATGGCTGCACGTGTCACTGATGATAAAGTATACAGTATATTTAATCCAGCATCGAGATAAATATCTCCGTATGGCTGTTAACAGTGTGAAGCCTGGCTCGTGTGTGTGTGTGTGTGTGTGTGAGGGGGGGGTGTATCCCCCTGGATCAGCCATAAAACCTTGGTTCCTGGTACACACTCACGTTACCCCGAGCATCAAGTGTCTACCGGTTTTTAGCTGGCTGGCCGTCACACTTAGTCTCACCGTTACCTGTAATTAGGTAATTGATCGTGAAATATAATGAGCATCTCTAAACCTTGTGTTACGGGTTAGATGACACGCACCAACATGTCCAGTAACGCGGGATTGTTGTAACGTTACCGGCCTACTGTATCATGGTGGTGAGTGTTGGAGGCGGTGGGGGGGGGGGGGGGGAGAAGGGGTTAACGTGGTGGTGGCCGTGGCGGCCCGGGAGGTCTGCCGGAGAAAGTTTTAAGACCACGTGCCCCTCACGTAGGCCTATCACGACCCTCCGCCTTTCTCACCTGTTACTCGTCAGTGCCTCCTTACAGCACTCGTCCCTCCCCTATACACATACATCACACTATTGCGATTTTACATGAATTTTCAGTTCCTAGAAACAAATACATGATAAATAGATATTGCAGGACGAACTCTTGTGTCCGGGGCGTCACAGTCTCTCAGTAGTGAGGCTCGGCCCCGAGAGAACTTTCTCGCGCGAATCTGGTCCCATTTCCGGCACTTGATCCGAATCTTTGTTGAAAAAAGAAGGAATGTTTGACTCTCAGTGGGACCCGTGACGGGCTATTCTATAGGCCTAGGTGTGCGTGTCCCCCTGCCCTCTGGTAGCCGAGTGACGAACTGTCTCTCCCCCACTAGTGGTAACTCCGCCTCCTGTAGGCCCTGCTGAAGCCTGTGTGTCACACTCCCTCCACACCACCCAGCCCCCATACCACCCAACCTCCACACCATCCAGCCCCCATACCACCCAGCCTCCACACCATCCAGCCTCCATACCACCCAGCCTCCACACCCAGCCTCCACACCATCCAGCCTCCACACCCAGCCTCCACACCCAGCCTCCACACCATCCAGCCTCCACACCATCCAGCCTCCATACCACCCAGCCTCCACACCATCCAGCCTCCATACCACCCAGCCTCCACACCACCCAGCCTCCATACCACCCAGCCTCCATACCACCCAGCCTCCACACCATCCAGCCTCCACGCTACCCAGCCTCCACACAATCCAGCCTCCACGCCACCCAGCCTCCACACCATCCAGCCTCCATACCACCCAGCCTCCACACCATCCAGCCTCCACGCCACCCAGCCTCCACACCACCCAGCCTCCACACCATCCAGCCTCCATACCACCCAGCCTCCACACCATCCAGCCTCCACGCCACCCAGCCTCCACACCACCCAGCCTCCACACCATCCAGCCTCCATACCACCCAGCCTCCACACCACCCAGCCTCCACGCCACCCAGCCTCCACACAATCCAGCCTCCACGCCACCCAGCCTCCACACCATCCAGCCTCCACACCACCCAGCCTCCACACCATCCAGCCTCCACACCACCCAGCCCCCATACCACCCAGCCTCCATACCACCCAGCCTCCACACCACCCAGCCCCCATACCACCCAGCCTCCACACCATCCAGCCTCCATACCACCCAGCCTCCACACCACCCAGCCTCCACACCACCCAGCCTCCACACCACCCAGCCCCCACACCACCCAGCCCCCACACCACCCAACCCCCCCTCACCACCCAACCCCCCCACACCACCCAGCATCCACACCACCCAGTATCCACGCCACTTACTTTCCACACCACCCAGCCTCCACACCACCCAGCCTCCACACCACCCAAACTCCACACCACCCAACCCCCACACCACCCAACCCCCCCACACCACCCAACCCCCCCACACCACCCAACTCCCCACACCACCCAGCATCCACACCACCCAGTATCCACACCACTTACTTTCCACATCACCCAGCCCCCACACCACCCAGCCTTCACACCACCCAAACTCCACACCACCCAGCCCCCACACCACCCAGCCTCCACACCACTCACTTTCCATCCCACCCAGCCTCCACACCATCCAGCCTCCACACCACCCAAACTCCACACCACCCAAACTCCACACCACCCAGCCCCCACACCATCCATCCTCCACACCATCCACACCACACAGCCCCCACACCACCCACCCCCCACACCACACCACCCAGCATCCACACCACCCAGCATCCACACCACCCAGCATCCACACCACCCAGCATCCACATCACCCAGCCTCCACACCACCCAACCCCCACACCACCCAACCCCCATACCACACCACCGAGCCCCCACACCACCCAGCCTCCACACCACCCAGCCTCCACACCACCCAGCCTCCACACCACCCAGCCCCCACACCACCCAGCCTCCACACCACCCAGCCTCCACACCACCCAGCCCCCACACCACCCAGCCCCCACACCACCCAAACTCCACACCACCCAGCCCCCACACCACCCAGCCTCCACACCGCCCAGCTTCTGCTAAGTTACACTATCTTGTGGTTTACTGCACTAATTGTTATCACACGCACGAAATAAAGAGTACCGTATAGAAATATATTGTGGGAGTGTCGGGCGAGACCATACCTAAGAGATTCATTTGTGTGAGTAGACGGCCGTGTGTGTTGTAGGAGGTGGAGAGAGAGAGGCCAGGGAATTATACAGCTCACCGCCTTCCCCCCCCTCCTCCTGCTCCACCCCCCCCCCTCTTCTAGTCCCAACCGCCCCAAGCAGCCCTCCCTAGCCCCGGTCACACACCTCCAGCCTACCACAGCCACTGCCCGCACCACGCACAGCCACTTCCCGCGCCAATAGACCTTTATCCTCGGGAAAGTTAGAGTAATGAGGGAAGCGTCCACACACAAGACTGGTCAGGAAGTGTTGCCGGGTGTCACTAGTGGAGGGTGGAGGTGGAAGTTGTGTGTGTGTAACCCCTCCCCCTCCCCCCATGACACGTGGGTCACCCGACAGTCAGTAGCCGCTACCGTCTTGCCTGAGGCTGAGGGAAAGACACAGCGACTAATGACCTACCACTCAAGGACTTAGAGATACGCCAGATACCATTATGTAGTCAGTGAGGGTTGGTGGTCACGGCCTACACCGGTACGTTGTTGTGTTCTCACGGTACACGGTGTGATGGGTGGAGACGTGAGGGCAGCGCCAGCAGAAGCATTAGTGAAGTGGTTTGTTGGGTAGGCTGGGCTTGGCCGCCCGCCGCCCTGCCACCTGGACACCTCGCTAGGGGAGTAATGCGGAAGTGTTAGTGTGGGCGGCTAGTATCAGGTGACCTGGCAAGGGGGACCATCCGGCTCCCAGGTAACATTATATATATCAACTTGACCTGGGGGGTCATCTGTAGTGCGGTGGGGGGTCGGAGGTACGTGCTGGGGTGTCAACCTCCCCCCCCCCCCCTCTCTCTCTCCAGTCACATGAACTAAAAGGTTTATTTAACCAGAAATTTTGCAATACAAGGTGTACATATTTTATTTTAACAACGCGGTATCCTCCAGGTTTTCCTCCTACCTCCCGACACTGTCCCAGCCCCCCCCCCCCCCCATGGATCCCTACACCCTCCTCCCAGACCTGGCCCAAATATCACTAGTCAGCCGCTCACCCTCCCATCGTTCTTCTTTACTGTTTCCTTTCCCTCACCTCGCCCTCTCACCCTCACCTCGCCCTCTCACACACACCTCGCCCTCTCTCACACACCTCGCCCTCTCTCACCTCCACCCACACACTGCTACTAGCACCCATACATTAGTTTCTTCTTGCCTCGTACTCCCTCCCTCTTACTCATGCTCCCTCCCTCTTACTCATACTCCCTCCCTCTTACTCCCTCCTTCTTACTCATACTCCCTCCCTCTTACTCATGCTCCCTCCCTCTTACTCATACTCCCTCCCTCTTACTCATACTCCCCTCCTCTTACTCATACTCCCTCCCTCTTACTCATACTCCCCTCCTCTTACTCATACTCCCTCCCTCTTACTCATACTCCCTCCCTCTTGCTCATGCTCCCTCCCTCTTACTCATACGCCCTCCCTCTTACTCATACTCCCCTCCTCTTACTCATGCTCCCTCCCTCTTACTCATACTCCCTCCCTCTTACTCATGCTCCCCTCCTCTTACTCCCTCCCTCTTACTCATACTCCCCTCCTCTTACTCATGCTCCCTCCCTCTTACTCATGCTCCCTCCCTCTTACTCATACGCCCTCCCTCTTACTCATACTCCCCTCCTCTTACTCCCTCCCTCTTACTCATACTCCCTCCCTCTTACTCATGCTCCCCTCCTCTTACTCCCTCCCTCTTACTCATACTCCCCTCCTCTTACTCATACTCCCTCCCTCTTACTCATACTCCCCTCCTCTTACTCATACTCCCTCCCTCTTCATACTCCCTCCCTCTTACACCACACTCCCTCCCTCGATCAATCACTATTGCTGTTCTATTTCCCCCATTTTACCCCTCCCTCCCTCCCTCCCTCCTTCACAATGCTCCTTCCTTTCCTTCCCTCCCACTATTACCGTTCTTCTTTTCCCACATCACTGCCTCCCTCCCCTCCCTCCCTCCCTCCCTCCCTTTCACTCTTACAGTTCTTCCCTCTCTCTCTCTCTCTCTCTCTCTCTCTTTTCTTTCCTCTCATTTCTGCCATCCTTTCCACACCTTCCACTCCCTTCCATGCTCCTTTCCTTCCTCTCTCGCACCATCGTTCCCACACCCTCCCTCCCTCTCACCCTGGCCATCGTTCCCACACCTTCCCACTCCCTCCCTCTCACCCCTGCCATCCTTCCCACTCCCTCCCGCCCTCCCTCGCCACAGTCTCCACCACATGTTGGGTCACAGATCTCCTGGTGTGTTGGTCTCCTCGCCCCCCCTTCATTTGTCTCCATTTATTACGCCATTTTCTTAATCTAACAATTTAGTTTCCCCCGTTATATCCCCGCCCACGCTCTACCCCGCCCCGCCCCGCCCCACATCATGCATGGTGTTGGTGACGTCCGGTGTGGCTTCTGCCTGGACACGTATTAGTTACACTGCTTGTTTTTAGATAATAATAATAATAATAATAATAATAATAATAATAATTACTATCTTCAACAAACGTTTAACATCTCACGAAAAATAGGCACCCAAGCTTATTTCACCTGATGACACGCTACCTGGACGATCTAGCCACGTCAGATTGAAGTTATTATCTGAGTGTTTAAAATCTACTCTCTCTCTCTCTCTCTCTCTCTCTCTCTCTCTCTCTCTCTCTCTCTCTCTCTCTCTCTCTCTCTCTCTCTCTCTCTCTCAAAAATGCTCATCTGAAAGTAAGTTTGTGTCGACGAGGTGTGTGTGTGTGTGTGTGTGTGTGTGTGTGTGTGTGTGTGTGTGTGTGTGTGTGTGTGTGTGTGTGTTTTCTCCCAGTTTTACTTTTTTTTCGTTGTATTTTTTATCGTATTTTTTATTGCCTATTTTTATTGTACCCTACGAGCTGTGTTTCCCCTCCCGCTAATCCTCTATGTATTTCCCCTCTCTCTCTCTCTCTCTCCCTCCCCCCGTTTTATGTTTTCCCCTCTTGCCTCCCTCTCTCTTTTCCCTCTCGTCTCCTCCCTCCCTCCCTCTTCCCCTATGTGAGGTATCAGCTGACTCTCCTTCCCCTCTCCCGCTCTCTCTCCTCCCCTCTCTCTCACCCCCCCCCCCCCAACCTTGAAACAACCCTTACAGCATCTCTCTCTCTCTCTCTCTCTCTCTCTCTCTCTCTCTCTCTCTCTCTCTCTCTCTCTCTCTCTCTCTCTCGTTTTTATTGCTGGTCTCTTTATCTCCCGTGTTCCTCTCTTCCTCTATTGCTTACCACTCCTTCTTTCCTCCTCCTCCCTCAAGCACCACCTCCTTCCTTTGAATGCCTCGCCGAGTAAAAATGGCTACTCGCCTCGCTGGATGTTCTGAGCAGGTTCCTCCTTCCATACTCTTTCAATTTTACCTGTGTCCTTCATTATTATCCTCTCTTCCTCCTCCCCCTCTTCTTCTTCCTCCGCTTCCTCCTCCTCCTTATCTGTTCTCTCCCTCCTTTTCCTCCTACCCGTTCTCCGTCTCTGTCATCCTGTCCTCGCCCTTCCCCCTCTCTATCACTCTCCTTCGCCCTTCCTTCTCTCCCCCTCTCCCCTTTCTCCCCCTCGCCCTTCCCTCTTCTCGTATTCCCTACCTTTATCGTAAATTAGATTGTTGTGTTGATCTGACGCCTTCCTCCCCTCCCACCCGTCTCTCTCTCTCTCTCTCTCTCTCTCTCTCTCTCTCTCTCTCTCTCTCTCTCTCTCTTTCTTCATCCTTAAATTAGATTTTCCACAGCATCCTCCCTCGCACTCTTCCATCTGCCGGTAAATCCTCCTCTCTCTCTCTCTCTCTCTCTCTCTCTCTCTCTCTCTCTCTCTCTCTCTCTCTCTCTCTCTCTCTCTCTCTCTCTCTCTCTCGGACACCTGTGAACACTTTTTTAATAGCTGCAAGTGTTAGTTGGTGTTCATGCTCGTGTGTATGTATGTATATGTACGCGTGGAGAGAGAGAGAGAGAGAGAGAGAGAGAGAGAGAGAGAGAGAGAGAGAGAGAGCTTCGGGTTACTCCAGGGGCGGTCGGGTTACACAGGAGGTAATTTCGGGTGGGTGGTGGGAGCTGGAACCTGGAATGTGTGGTCCACGTCACCGCTGTTTTAACGTGTTTGTACGTATGTTTGTATGTATGTATGTATGTATGTATGTATGTATGTATGAGCATTATGGCATCACAGTGGTGTAATACTAATAATAAATAAATAAAGCAT
>CAUDMG010001191.1:102500-122500 GCA_958450375.1 Homarus gammarus | reverse complement strand
TAATAACAATATTAACATGGCTGAGCCAGTTGAGAACTTGAGCTCTCTTTGAGGCACCTGATATATACTGTACATTTATCTCAAGGAAGTATTATGTAACATTTAGTAACATCTGGAATAGTACAATAGCATGGTGGTAATAAGAACATCTCATACTGTTACCACGGTTATCACTTCAATAATTATAATTTTTATTTATTTATTATTATTTTTTTAGTTTATCGTATTTATTTATATATACATAAATTAGAGTGGAATTGAAAAATATAAGTATAATGGGGGAGCAGTACAACATGTGTTGAACAAGAGGACAGAGTTGTCAGGATTATGTCTGTTGGCAATTATGTTTATTGCAATGGTAATTACTCATCTATTTACATGATAATTTCCGAGGGATTGGTATAAACATTGAACATTTACGTGAGGGATTGATATAAACATTGAACATTTATGTGAGGGATTGGTATAAACATTAAAATTTACGTGAGGGATTGATATAAACATTGAACATTTATGTGAGGGATTGGTATAAACATTGAACATTTACGTGAGGGATTGATATAAACATTGAACATTTGCGTGAGGGATTGATATAAACATTGAACATTTATGTGAGGGATTGGTATAAACATTGAACATTTACGTGAGGGAAAAGTATAAACATTGAACATTTATGTGAGGGATTTGGGCCGATTTGGATTAACTTGGAAATTGATCTATCTCTCCCCTATTTGTCTCTCCCTATATCTCCTATTTGCCTCCCACTGTCTCTCTATCTCCTGATTGTCTCCGTCTCCTATTTGCTTCTCCCTCTCTTTCTCCTGTTTGTCTCTCCCTATTTCTCTGCTATTTGCCTCTTCCTATCTCTCTTGTTTGTCTCCCTATCTTCCATTTTGTTTCCGTCTCCCATATTTGTTTCTCCTTATCTCTCTCCTGCCTATCTTCCTCCCTCCATTTACCGTCGCGTTCCCTCCCTTTTCCACTTACCCTTTCCCTTCCTATCTCTCACATATCCGTTTGAGGCTCTTTTTCCACGCCCCCCCCCCCCCACTTTCCCGAGGCCCCGCCCCCTCTCTCCCTAGGCCCCGCCCCCGCTCTCCCTGGCCCCCCCCTCCCTAGGTCCCTACCCCGCTCTCCCTAGGTCCCCCCCCCCCCCCCCGCTCTCTCTCGGCCCCGCCCCCTGCTCGCCCTCGCCCCTACGCCCTTCCCTCGCGCTCCCTAGCCCCGCCCCCAGTTCTCCCTAGCCCCGCCCCCCGCTCTCCCTAGACCAGGGGTGTCAAACTCATTTGCCAAGGCGGGCCAGATTTAATATGAGTACACAGTATGCGGGCCAAGTAACATAATTATGAGCACTTCGCAACCTCTTAGGTGAGTAGTACGACAAAATAAGACAGGTGGATTTAGTCTGCCCTCGTGGGAAACCTTTAAGAACAAACAAATCAGGTGTTCACTTACCTTGATCAATCTTATTGTTTGCTACTGCTGCTTCCTAATTGGCACCTCTTGGTATGGACCTGTGCATCAAAGTTTGGCACTAACGACTGAGCTGTAGCAACCTTCAGTATTGAATTAAGGTGCGCATCAGTAAGTTGAGACCGAAGCCGAGACTTGTTCAAGTTCATCACAGAAAAGAGTTGTTCACAGACATATGTACTTCCGAACATTGACATAATCTTTGAGGCAAAACATTTAATCCTGGGATAATTTGGTCCAAAATATTGATAAAATGTGCCAACATAAACACTCGAAAACTTGTTCCTCAACACAGAATCACACTGGAGCTCATTGGTGATGTTGATTGAGTATATTGTTCTAGGAAACAGCGGACTATTTTATTCAGCTGAGGGATACACTTACTATTTAGTTTTAGCTCCCCAAGGTAAGGCTGGAGCAGCAATTGGGCCGCGGATCGCATGTAAGAGTGTGTCGGGCCGCATGTTTGACACCCCTGCCTTAGACCCTACGCCTTGCCCTCGCGCTCCCAAGGTCCCGCCCCTGCCCTCACTAGGCCCCGCCTATCTCTTTCTCCCCACGCCTCACACTCCGCCTTCCTTCCTGTCCTGTCTTTACGCCTTATCCATCCTCCAGCTACCTGATGCCCCGAATCAGGGGTGCTTGGGGACATTCTTGCTGGTTATCCCAAATTTGCTAGCCCACACTGATTAGTCTTCAATTAGAATATGACGTCCAATGTATATGACCACTGTCTTGCATGGCAGCCAACAGTAACATCACCCACATGACTCTGACCTATATACTCTGTTAATGAATATGATGTATTTCTTTGTGTATGAACCTCTGTCCTGCGTGGCAGTGAGAAGTGATACCACCCTCAGTGTCAAGACCTGACTGAATTACTCAGAATAGGCAAACTGTACTCCAAGCTTTGCCAATAAATTTGTTAAATTTAATAAAACCCCCTCCCCCCCTCCACCTTTTTCCCACGCCCCTCACAGGTCGCAGTCCTCCCTTCCCCCTCCCGCTTTAGTGTCCCAGCCTCCTCCTGTGCGCCTCAGCACCCCCCCCCCCCCGCTTCACCCCTCTACCACCCAGGGCCGTGTTTGGGGTGTGCCGTGTGTGGCTGATGCCCGCACAATTGAGCCACACCTGGGAATAAAAGCTGAAAATTATGGATGGATGGACGGGACTATTGTTGTTTGCAGTAGCACTTGGTGGCCTGTCAACACAAGGCTGATGCGCGCCCCCTGGACTTCTCCTGATGGGTGGAGCTGTTCCGTCGTGTGCTGCATCTGTCTCCGTCGTGTGCTGCATCTGTCTCGGTCGTGTGCTGTGTCTCTCCATCGTCTGCTGCATCTGTCTCCGTTGTGTGCTGCCTCTGTCTCCGTCGTGTGCTGCCTCTGTCTCCGTCGTGTGCTGCATCTGTCTCCGTCGTGTGCTGCATCTGTCTCCGTCGTTCCGCTGTGTCTTTCCGTCGTGTGCTGCATCTGTCCCTGTCGTTCCGCTGTGTCTCTCCTCTCCACCAGCAGTTTCTATGCCGGACTTCCTGCTCTTGCTCCCCGTGTTCTATTATGTGCTGTTCGATACGTGTTAACATAGTGAGCACGCTACACCGCCTTCACCTGTACTGAGCACTGGCCGCCGTGTATTGATGTGGTGTGTTCTCTTGTCTGACATGCCCGTGATGTACGCTGCCTCCCCCACCCCCCTCCCTCCCTCATTCCCTCCCTCCGTACCTCACCACCATCCAACCTCTTCCTCCAGCACCACCATCCACCCCCCCCTCCCTACCTCACCATTAACTCCCATCCACCTCACCTCCACCTCACAACACCACGACCTCTTCCTCCTACCAACACCCATTCACCACCTCCCACCCATCCACCTCCCCCCCCCCCCCCACCACCTGCTGCTGTTACATAGTTTATCTAGCGTTTACCTGGCCTTGGCTTTGTCCTCCACCGGGCTGGGCTGTCTTCGCCTCCTGGATCACCACGTCGCTGGAACTTGAAGCTGAGTGGGACGGGGAAGGGGGGGGGGGGACTACACACCTGGGGAAATGTGGCGTTATGTGTACCTAGGAGATGAGGTAGGAATAGGACTATGAGGAGGTGAGGAAGGAGGGGGGGGGGAGAGTGAGGTAGAATTAAGTGGTGGTGAGGTTGGAGGAGGAAGTAGTGGTGATGGAGGAAGAGGAAATGGGGTAGAATTGGGAGGTGGTGAGGAAAGTAGGAGAAGGTGGTGAGAGGGAACAGGAGTTGAGGTATCAAGCTAGGAAGAGTAGGGGGTAGAACTAGGAGGGGGGGGAGGAGGGAGGGTATCAGGTGGCAGTGGACAATAGCAGTACTACTGGAAGAACCGTCATAATAGACCTACTTTCCACCCCTCCTACCCTTCCCTCCCTCCCTGCCTACCCTTCCCTCCCTCCCCTCCTACCCTCCCTCCCTTCCCTCTCCCCCGTTTTTTGTTGCTTGTCTTTCACCACCCCTGACTGATTCATTACCTTCTACTCCCCCCCCTACCCCACCACTCCCCCTACCCACCACTCCCCCTACCCCACCACTCCCCCTACCCCACCACTCCCCCTACCCCACCACCCCCTACCCCACCACTCCCCCTACCCCACCACTCCACCCTACCCCCCACTCCCCCTACCCCACCACTCCCCCTACCCCACCACTCCCCCTACCCCCCATCTCCCCCTACCCCCCATCTCTCTCGCTCCTCCTGCCTTCTTCTTTCATCTTTCTCCCCTTTTTTCCTCTCCCCTCCTGTTCCCTTTTATTGTACTCGTGTTTTTCTCTCCTCCTTTGTGTCTCGACCTGGTGAGATAGGGTAGTGTGTGTGTGTGTGTGTGTGTGTGTGTGTGTGTGTGTGTGTGTGCCCCTGAAGTACGTTTCTTACCCTCCAAACTAATTTAACCCAACCTAATCTAACCTACCCCCCCCCCCCAGATAGGGTATTTAACTATCAGGTAACATAAGCTTGTATGTGTGGTGGGGGGAGGATGGGGGGGGGGGGTCTTATCTAATCTCTAAGGTGAAACCAATTTTGTGAACGTTTAATGGGAAGATATTACAAACTTCCCGGGTAAGGTGATGCATATTATTTACCCAGGTAGTTGATGACGTCACAGAAGGTAATAGCGTAGGAGGGATGGGAGGGGAGGGTAGGAGGAGGGTAGGAGGGGTGGGAGGGAGGGTGCGAGAGTTGAGATTAACGACCCTAAGTTGTCTTGTAGTCTTGTGTAAAATTATTGTTATTATTATTGTTATTATTATGATTATTATTGTTATTATTATTGTTATTATTTTGGGGGAAGGTGAAGTGAATAATGTTTATGTGGTGTGTCATGTGTACGTCAGGGTGAGTGGGGGGTGTGTACGTCAGGGTGAGTGGGGGGTGTGTACGTCAGGGTGAGTGGGGGGTGTGTACGTCAGGGTGAGTGGGGGTGTGTACGTCTGGGTGAGTGGGGATGTGTTCGTCAGGGTGAGTGGGGGGTGTGTACGTCAGGGTGAGTGGGGATGTGTTCGTCCGGGTGAGTGGGGATGTGTACGTCAGGGTGAGCGGGGGGTGTGTTCGTCAGGGTGAGTGGGGTGTGTGTACGTCAGGGTGAGTGGGGATGTGTTCGTCAGGGTGAGTGGGGGGTGTGTACGTCAGGATGAGTGGGGGTTGCACCTGGTGAGTGTAGTTGATACGACCAGAGAGGAGGAAAAAAAAAGTCTGGTTTAAAAGCGTGGTGAGAAGACCTCCAGCGAAGGCCTGCGTGTGTGTGTGTGTGTGTGTGTCGTCGCTTCTGGAGAATATCCCTATGTGCTTGTTTTACCTCCTCTCTCTCTCTCTCTCTCTCTCTCTCTCTCTCTCTCTCTCTCTCTCTCTCTCTCTCTCTCTCTCTCTCTCTCTCGTTGATTTGCATACGAGGTTCACCATTGTATTAGTTCCCAGTGCACGTTTCCCCCCTCAGGTGTACACGTCTCTCCCCCCAGGTGTGCACGGCTCCCCAGGGCACCACCACCGTAAACACCCGCTGCCCCCAAGACGCACAGTATTTTCCGTGTGTGTAAACATCTCCCGCGTCTGGCCTGTGGTGGTGGTGGAGGGAGAGATTTACGGAGGCCCGCTGGTGGTGTCCCCTACCTTGATCACTAACATACCGTATAATAATAATAATAATAATAATAATAATAATAATAATAATAATAATAGTGTTGAGGTCAGGTAAAAGCTACATTGATTCCTCCCACACACACACACACACACACACACACACACACACCCTTGTTACCATCTTCCACTTTGTTCTCACGTCTGTCTTACCTGTCGAGTTTATCACCTTAAGATATACAGTAGTGAAAACAAACCTCCATCTCGTGTCCTTGGCAGCCCGTGGGAGCCTCAGCTGATCAACTAGACGATGCCACTAGGGAGTACCTGTGTGATAACTAGTGACTTGGGTGGGTAGTGTTAGGGTGATGAAGTTCTCCCCACAGGTAACATTTTCTGGTACTCTTTCTTACTTACTTACTTACTTTTACTCTGACTGGCAACGCGTCGAGAGGAGTGTGGGAACCGGAGTTATCAGTTCCTGGTGATATACTTCCGGGATGCTTCTGTCTCCTGTCCTTCTCCCCCCCCCCTCTTCTCCTTACACCCTCCCCCCCCCACCCCTCCCTCCTTCCCCAGCTTACCGGACGGACGGAGGTGGGTAGATAGCGTCACACATCAGATGACTGTCATTGATACTGTGGAAAATCGTGTGTTATCGGATTAATGATTTTCGATGTCCGATAGATGATGATATTCTGGTGGTTATCGTGGTGTTGCGTGTTGATTATAGTAATGTACTGCATGATGTAGAGACCCTGCGTGTTATATGAGTCAGGTTATGGGGAATACAGAGAGGAATAAACTCAGGCCTATGAGGAACGCCTTTATCACAGTGTTGTTAGGAGGAGTCTTGCCCCACTACTGAAGAAGATCTGTCTGTCCTGGTGGTATTCTACTGCTGGGGGGGGGGGGGGGGACGTGAACACCTCGTGGAGTAATGATGCCTTGCTTCCCCCACACGGCCTGTTCATCCCTCCCTCCCTCCCTCATCAGTGTTGGGGAGTGAGGGAGGGGAGGCAGACTGCGGGTGGTGCTGGTCTGCCTATTCTGGTTTACTCCTGCAGTATGGCCATGACGTCTCGGGTACAACTGCAGGGGAGGACTGCTGGTGGTATGTATGTATGTATGCATGCCATCCCCTCGTTAGTGGTGTTAAGTATGTCTTGTTGTGCTCGTTAACTCCACGTTACATTATAAATTTTCTCAAATTTATATATACTGTGTATATTTTTGTCTCACTCTAATTTGTGTTTTGGTTCAACTGAGAATACGGACAACCACTGAATGACCTTCTTTTTTTTTTTACACCCAGTATAGACATGTGCAGCTGGGTGTAGCGTGAGTGTTGCAGCGGGTGTGTTGTGAGTGTTGCAACGGGTGTGTTATTGTATCGCATGTGAGCAATATTCCAGTTTTGATTGAGATATATACCCGTGAGTGTGTGACATAGGCGAGCTCTGCAATGTGATCTATGTCATTTAAAAGGTTAGCTGCTGGTGGTGGTGAGGTGTTGTTGTTTGCTTGGTGGGGGGGGGGGGGTGGTGGTGTTGTTGGTGGGTGTTTGGTGTCAGTTTTAGTGTGTGTGTGTGTGTGTGGAGGTGGGGGTCGGTGGTGGTGGTGGCGCCCGGACACACTCGCCTGCACCAGTCATCTCTCCCACACGTCACCCTCCGCAGTGCTCCCCGCTACACACAGACAAGACATACACACTTTTCCTTATTTCCACACTTGAGAAAAACAAAACTATGAGTGTATAGTGACCTGGTCCCCACCGAAAGTGCTCGAGGACTCAGAAATAAATAAATAAAGAAAGAGAGAAAGAAAGAAAGAGAGAAAGAAAGAAAGAAAGGTGGTTTGGTGATACTCAACACGAGGATGGTATAGGAGTGTGGACACGTGATAAACAGTGTAGTGTGGTAGTTAACAATAATTAATATATACCTGGAGTACGGTGAGGGAGAGGAAAAGGCGCGTGCGTGCGTGCGTGACCTCCAGTACTGGATACAGGACAGGCTCCAGCGTTTTGGTGTAAGTGGATAATTGCCATGTGATATCTATTTCCGGTGCGTTTTGAGGCAACAGAGACACACACACACCGAGAGATATTTAGTGCTCGACGACCATGGTGCTCACGGGATGCTCACGTCCGGGGCTCAACAACTCTTCGTGACAATCTGATTTTTTTATTTGTATTTTTTTTTATTTATTATTATTTTTTTCTTTTGTGGTAATTTTCCGGGAGCTGCTTGCTGTTGGGGGTCTGAGTCATACTACTACCGGAGGCTGGTGTCCTTTGTGTTTGGTTTTGTGTGGGATCCAGCTGCGCCTTCTGAACGTGGTAAGGTGCGGTAGTTATTGATGGTAGGGGGGGTTAGGTTAGGTTACCCCTGAATTTACCCCATTAAAGTTATCCCTGAATTTACCCCTTAAAAGTTACCCCTGAATTTACCCCATTAAAGTTATCCCTGAATTTACCCCATTAAAGTTATCCCTGAATTTACCCCTTAAAAGTTACCCCTGAATTTACCCCCTTAAAGTTACCCCTGAATTTACCCCCTTAAAGTTACCCCCTTAAAGTTACCCCCTTAAAGTTACCCCTGAAAGTTACCCCTTTAAAGTTACCCCTGAACTTACCCCCTTAAAGAATTTTATCTGTTTAATTTTGAAACGTTGTAGGGGACTTGACGCAGTGCCTCCTGATGTCACCACACACACACACAGCCACCACCTCCCTCACCCCCAGAACTTACTTAATCATTTATAATAGTTTGCCTGCGGGTGTGACGACTCGTAGACAGAGACTGACAGACAGACAGACAGACAAGACAGACAGACAGACAGACAGACAGACAGACTGACTCCAAAACACGAATACATGTACCTGTTGTTGTTAATCATTTGTTTATACTGGTGTGAGCCGTGATGGTGGTGATAATAAATAAAAAAAAAAAGGCAATTTATCACCACGAGGAACCATTTGGCCTCTGCTGTGGTGTAGTGACGTGGGTGATGAGGGTGATGCGTGACGAAGGTGATGATTGACGAGGGTGATGAGTGGCGAAGGTGACGAGGGTGATGAGTGGCGAAGGTGACGAGGGTGATGCGTGACGAAGGTGATGAGTGACGAGGGTGATGAGTGGTGAAGGTGACGAGGGTGATGAGTGGCGAAGGTGACGAGGGTGATGCGTGACGAAGGTGATGAGTGACGAGGGTGATGAGTGACGAGGGTAATGAGGGTGGACGGTGATGCTTGACGAGGGTGATGAGTGACGAGGGTGATGAGGGTGGACGGTGATGCGTGACGAAGGTGATGATTGACGAGGGTGATGAGTGGCGAAGGTGACGAGGGTGATGAGTGACGAAGGTGACGAGGGTGATGCGTGACGAAGGTGATGAGTGACGAGGGTGATGAGTGACGAAGGTGACGAGGGTGATGCGTGACGAAGGTGATGATTGACGAGGGTGATGAGTGGCGAAGGTGACGAGGGTGATGAGTGGCGAAGGTGACGAGGGTGATGAGTGGCGAAGGTGACGAGTGACGAAGGTGATGATTGACGAGGGTGATGAGGGTGGACGGTGATGCGTGACGAAGGTGATGATTGACGAGGGTGATGAGTGGCGAAGGTGATGAGTGACGAGGGTGATGAGTGACGAAGGTGATGATTGACGAGGGTGATGAGTGGCGAAGGTGACGAGGGTGATGAGTGACGAGGGTAATGAGGGTGGACGGTGATGCTTGACGAGGGTGATGAGTGACGAGGGTGATGAGGGTGGACGGTGATGCGTGACGAAGGTGATGATTGACGAGGGTGATGAGTGGCGAAGGTGACGAGGGTGATGAGTGACGAGGGTGATGAGGGTGGACGGTGATGCGTGACGAAGGTGATGATTGACGAGGGTGATGAGTGACGAAGGTGACGAGGGTGATGAGTGACGAGGGTGATGAGGGTGGACGGTGATGCGTGACGAAGGTGATTGACGAGGGTGATGAGTGGCGAAGGTGACGAGGGTGATGAGTGGCGAAGGTGACGAGGGTGATGAGTGGTGAAGGTGGCGAGGATGATGAGTGACGAGGGTGATGAGTGACGAAGGTGATGAGTGACGAGGGTGATGAGTGACGAAGGTGATGAGTGACGAGGGTGATGAGTGACGAAGGTGATGAGTGGCGAAGGTGACGAGGGTGATGAGTGGCGAAGGTGACGAAGGTGATGATTGACGAGGGTGATGAGTGGTGAAGGTGACGAGGGTGATGAGTGACGAGGTGGGGTAGGTTATACTGGGTGTGGCGGGTCAGATCATGCATATATAGTGTGGCATGACAGGTTTTACAGGGTGTGGCGGGTCAGATCATGCATATATAGTGTGGCAGGACAGGTTATACAGGGTGTGGCGGGTCAGATCATGCATATATAGTGTGGCAGGATAGGTTATACAGGGTGTGGTGTGACAGGTTATACATAGTGTGGCGGAGTAGGTCATGCATATATATATATATATAGCGTGGAGTGACAGGCTATTCTGGGGTGTAGCGTGACAGGTTATATACATGGTGTGACGTGACCGGTTATACATGGTGTGACGTGACAGGTTATAGAGGACAGATTATAGGCGACCCCCTGAGTCATCGTGGCAGGCGTGGGAATCTAGTGGATAAGAAGCCGTATTATACCCGCTGGGAACACCAACACGGTAATCTCATGACACCTTAGAGTCCTGGTTACGTGTGTGTGTGTGTGTGTGTGTGTGTGTCAGGGGCTAGGGGTGTTGCAGGACCAAGGGTTGTCATAGGGACCAGGGGTGTCGCGGCGAGGAAGGAGGTGTTTGTTGTGGTGACCGGAAAGTAATGCTCTCACAGGTATAGTTACCTCGGCCTTCTGAACCGTGTCAAGAAAATGATTTTGTCTCACTAACTCACACGGACCTTCAAGCTTGTCTGGCGCCCTCCCTCCCTCCCTCCCTTCCTTGCTTCTCTTTCTCTTCTCTCCTGCTTCGCCTTTCTCCTTCCCTTCCTTCCACTGTCCCTCCCTTTCGCCTCCCCCCCTTGCTTCTCTTTCTCTCCCCCTCACCTGCTCCTCCTCTCCTCGGCCCCCATCTTCCTCATTTTTATCACTCTCCCTCCCTCGCTTCTGTATTCTATCTCCTTCCCGTTACTCCTTACCCTCCCTCCCATGACGTCTCTTGTTTCCTATCTCCCTCCCTTCCTTCCTCCTCCTCCTCCTCCTCCTCCTCCTCCTCCTCCTCCTCCTCCTCGCAGGTGTACCACGTTTTATTAGTCGTCCTTGCACCACGAGAATCTACCGTGTCGAAACTCAGAAGTAATGTTTTATCGCCACACACACACACACACACACACACACACACACACACACACAGTTATCTAGAAGGTCAACATTCACTGATAAATCCTCCCCCCTTACCTCCCCTTACCTGTACCCGAGTGATTAGCATACCATTATGATCTCGTCTGTAATCATCTGCTGTTATTGTTGTGGGTTCGATACCAGCTGGGCCGCCCCCCCCCCCCCGCCCCTCCCTCCTAAAAGTACAAATGGTATATACTCGTCGAATTTCTCAATTAGGTTTTGTTTCAGTCATTCTTCTCCTTCTTCAGCGACTTCGGCGGTGTCTCCTCATTGGTAATATCGTCATCAGGCATTGGTGGTGGTGGTGGTTGGTGGGAGAGCGATTCAGTCCATCACCTGGGACCGGGAGCACACACTTGGCAACCAACCACCACACTTGCCTCCTTCTCTAATCACACACACACACACACACCTATCAGGGCAATGGTGTTCTAACTCACATAAACCCCATAATGGATTCAAACTCTTCTGTGTGTATGTATTCATATTAAAAACAATATATATTTTGTAGGGGTGGGAAGGGAGGCTTAATGCACCTGTACCAGTAGGTTATCTGTGGGGGCTGTTACAGGCTGGAGTGGGGGGTATTACAGACTGAGCTGGGGTGAGGGTATTACAGGCTGAGCTAGGGTGGGGGTGCTACAGGTTGGGGTGGGGGTTGTATTACAGGGTGGGGGGTTGAAGGGTATTACAGGTTAGCATGGCAGGCAGTCTCTTGACCTTCAGCTGTGGTGGTGTACAAGTGAACATTAACAGCAGATAAGACAGCAGACCCCTCGAGTGCCTCTGATAGCTACTTTCTGGGTAGGGGGGGGGGGGGTAAAGTTGTGCTTCTTTTAGCTGTTTCGTTATTTTGTGTTATCAGCTTATACAAATTGTCGTAGTCAGTCCCCCCCTCCCTTTCCTCTATCCCTCTCCCCCTCTCCCCCCCTCTCTCCCCTCGTGTGTTTAATTTAGGTGATGGTGGTGGTGGGGGGGGGGGGGGAGGTGGTGATGGTATAGATATAGTTTGATGATGATTCCTAGTAAGGTAACACCACCATCATTATCACCATCAACATTACACATCATCGTCACTATCACCATCATCAACTATTACAATACATCGCCTCGTCCGTGTTATGAATTGTGATGTATAGTGAGTCAGCTGTCATGGGTACGTATTGCGCAAGCACACACACACACACACACACACACCCGACTGTCTTGGGGCACCAGCTGGATGACCTCAACAATTGCAGCCTCACGTTTCCGGTAACAACAGTATGAGCAATGATTGAACATTATCACCGCTGTATTGAAGGGTCGTTGTTGATAAGTGTGGCAGGAGCTCCCACCAGTCATTCCTCTCGTCCCTCCTCTCATTTCTCTATCCTCACGTCGTCCTCTTGTCCTCCACCCCCCCACCCTTTCGTCCCCCTTTGTCCTCCCATCTTCTTTCCCATCCTCATCCCCCCCCTTCTCTCTCTCTCTCTCTCTACACTTGAGCGTTTCACCTTTTTTTTGTCCCACTGGTTTTTTAGTTGATTCTCGAGGTGTGTGTGTGTGTGTGTGTGTGTGTGTGTGTGTGTGTGTGTATGTGTGTGTGTGTAATTCATTCCTACGTGATTAGACCTCCTACACCTACCTACCTACCTACCTACCTACCTAGAGGGGGAGGGGGGTGTGTATCGTAGCAGTTCACAGTCGGTATGGGTGAGTGATGGTTTGTCAGGTCCAGAGACACGGCAGTGTATAAAACGACTCCTGTACACACACACACACACAAAGAGTCTAATAAGTTATAGCTAAGTTACCATCACGTGTTATTTAGGAACACATGACACACAAACTCTTCAACTTCTTGTGACTTTTACTGAACCCACCACCACAAACAACAACAACAGTAACAACAACAACAGTAACAACAATAACAAGAACAGTAACAACAACAACCTGGTCAGTGACTTGTACTACAGCAGCGGAGGTTAGTGTTGGACGTGGTATATATCCTGTCGTAGGGCTGATGACGTGGTTAGTTGGCCTGCAGGAGGAGGGAAAACCTGAGAGATAGTGTGGTGGTGGAGGTAGTGCAAGTGGTGGTGGTGGAGATAGTGCAAGTGGTGGTGGAGATAGTGCAAGTGGTGGTGGTGATAGTGCAAGTGGTGGTGGTGGAGATAGTGCAAGTGGTGGTGGTGGAAATAGTGCAAGTGGTGGTGGTGGTGGAGATAGTGCAAGTGGTGGTGGTGGTGGAGATAGTGCAAGTGGTGGTGGTGGTGGAGATAGTGCAAGTGGTGGTGGTGGAGGTAGTGCAAGTGGTGGTGGTGGAGATAGTGCAAGTGGTGGTGGAGATAGTGCAAGTGGTGGTGGTGATAGTGCAAGTGGTGGTGGTGGAGATAGTGCAAGTGGTGGTGGTGGAGATAGTGCAAGTGGTGGTGGTGGAAATAGTGCAAGTGGTGGTGGTGGTGGAGATAGTGCAAGTGGTGGTGGTGGAGATAGTGCAAGTGGTGGTGGTGGTGGATAGTGCAAGTGGTGGTGGTGGTGGAGATAGTGCAAGTGGTGGTGGTGGAGATAGTGCAAGTGGTGGTGGTGGTGGATAGTGCAAGTGGTGGTGGTGGTGGATAGTGCAAGTGGTGGTGGTGGTGGAGATAGTGCAAGTGGTGGTGGTGGTGGTGGTGGAGATAGTGCAAGTGGTGGTGGTGGTGGAGATAGTGCAAGTGGTGGTGGTGGAGATAGTGCAAGTGGTGGTGGTGGAGATAGTGCAAGTAGTGGTAGTGGTGGTGGAGATAGTGCAAGTGGTGGTAGTGGTGGTGGAGATAGTGCAAGTGGTTGTGGTGGAGATAGTGCAAGTGGTGGTAGTGGTGGTGGAGATAGTGCAAGTGGTGGTGGGGGAGATAGTGCAAGTAGTGGTAGTGGTGGGGGAGATAGTGCAAGTAGTGGTAGTGGTGGGGGAGATAGTGCAAGTGGTGGTAGTGGTGGTGGAGATAGTGCAAGTGGTGGTGGGGGAGATAGTGCAAGTAGTGGTAGTGGTGGTGGAGATAGTGCAAGTAGTGGTAGTGGTGGTGGAGATAGTGCAAGTGGTGGTAGTGGTGGTGGAGATAGTGCAAGTGGTGGTGGGGGAGATAGTGCAAGTAGTGGTAGTGGTGGGGGAGATAGTGCAAGTAGTGGTAGTGGTGGGGGAGATAGTGCAAGTGGTGGTAGTGGTGGTGGAGATAGTGCAAGTGGTGGTGGGGGAGATAGTGCAAGTAGTGGTAGTGGTGGTGGAGATAGTGCAAGTAGTGGTAGTGGTGGTGGAGATAGTGCAAGTGGTGGTAGTGGTGGTGGAGATAGTGCAAGTGGTGGTGGGGGAGATAGTGCAAGTAGTGGTAGTGGTGGGGGAGATAGTGCAAGTGGTGGTAGTGGTGGGGGAGATTGTGCAAGTGGTGGTGGTGGTTGAGATTGTGCAAGTGGTGGAGATTGTGCAAGTGGTGGTAGTGGTGGGGGAGATAGTGCAAGTGGTGGTGGAGATAGTGCAAGTGGTGGTGGTGGAGATAGTGCAAGTGGTGGTGGAGATTGTGCAAGTGGTGATAGTGGTGGGGGAGATAGTGCAAGTGGTGGTGGAGATAGTGCAAGTGGTGGTAGTGGTGGGGGAGATAGTGCAAGTGGTGGTAGTGGTGGGGGAGATAGTGCAAGTGGTGGTGGTGGAGATAGTGCAAGTGGTGGTGGTGGAGATAGTGCAAGTGGTGGTGGAGATAGTGCAAGTGGTGGTGGTGGTGGAGATAGTGCAAGTGGTGGTGGTGGTGGAGATAGTGCAAGTGGTGGTGGTGGTGGAGATAGTGCAAGTGGTGGTGGTGGTGGTGGAGATAGTGCAAGTGGTAGTGGTGGTGGTGGAGATAGTGCAAGTGGTGGTGGTGGTGGAGATAGTGCAAGTGGTGGTGGTGGAGATAGTGCAAGTGGTAGTGGTGGTGGAGATAGTGCAAGTGGTAGTGGTGGTGGTGGAGATAGTGCAAGTGGTGGTGGTGGTGGAGATAGTGCAAGTGGTGGTGGTGGTGGAGATAGTGCAAGTGGTGGTGGTGGTGGAGATAGTGCAAGTGGTGGTGGTGGTGGTGGAGATAGTGCAAGTGGTGGTGGTGGAGATAATACTGTATGTTGGTAGTGGTGGAAGTGGTGCTGATAGTGTGTTGGTGGTGAAGATAGTGTTGGCGGTATTTATGGTGGTGTAAATAGTGTAGGTGATGTAAGTGGCGGTGGTAGTGGTGATGGAGGAGGTGATAGGGAAATTACCGCAGCTCAGGGTAGGGAGTAGTAGGGGGGGAGGGTGTTGAGGGGTAACTAGCCAAGGAGGAGCCTCATACACGTATTACTCGAGTACATGGTGAGGTCAAGGTTAGAGTAGGAGTTTCAACACACACACACCTGCATACACACACACACCTGCATACACACACACACCTGCTCGAGGGAAATCGGTGGTAGTATTAGGAGTATGGAACTGGTGATGGTAGGGGGAGGAACTGGTGATGGTAGGGAGAGGAACTGGTGATGGTAGGGAGAGGAACTGGTGATGGTAGGGAGAGGAACTGGTGATGGGAGAGGAACTTTTGGTGGTAGGGGGAGGAACTGGTGATGGTAGGGAGAGGAACTGGTGATGGTAGGGAGAGGAACTGGTGATGGGAGAGGAACTTTTGGTGGTAGGGGGAGGAACTGGTGATTGTAGGGGGAGGAACTTGTGGTAGGGGGAAGTGGATTGGGGGTAGGGGGGAGATTGTGGATAGGGGGGACTAGTTAATAAGGGGAAGAGATTGGGGGTAGGGGGAAGAAACTGGTGGTAGGGGGTAGAGACTGGTGGTAGGAGGGAGACTGGTGGTAGGAGGTAGAGACTGGTGGTAGGGGAGGAGACTGGTGGTAGGAGGTAGAGACTGGTGGTAGGAGGTAGAGACTGGTGGTAGGAGGGAGACTGGTGGTAGGGGGTAGAGACTGGTGGTAGGGGGTAGAGACTGGTGGTAGGAAGTAGAGACTGGTGGTAGGGGGGAGACTGGTGGTAGGGGGTAGAGACTGGTGGTAGGAGGGAGACTGGTGGTAGGGGGTAGAGACTGGTGGTAGGGGGTAGAGACTGGTGGTAGGGGGGAGACTGGTGGTAGGGGGTAGAGACTGGTGGTAGGGGAGGAGACTGGTGGTAGGAGGTAGAGACTGGTGGTAGGGGGTAGAGACTGGTGGTAGGGGGGAGACTGGTGGTAGGGGGTAGAGACTGGTGGTAGGAGGTAAAGACTGGTGGTAGGGGGTAGAGACTGGTGGTAGGGGGTAGAGACTGGTGGTAGGGGGTAGTGACTGGTGGTAGGGGGTAGTGACTGGTGGTAGGAGGTAGAGACTGGTGGTAGGGGCTGGTGGTAGGGGTAGTGACTGGTGGTAGGGGGTAGTGACTGGTGGTAGGAGGTAAAGACTGGTGGTAGGGGGTAGAGACTGGTGGTAGGGGGGAGACTGGTGGTAGGAGGTAGAGACTGGTGGTAGGAGGTAAAGACTGGTGGTAGGGGGTAGAGACTGGTGGTAGGGGGTAGAGGCTGGTGGTAGGAGGTAGAGACTGGTGGTAGGGGGTAGAGACTGGTGGTAGGGGGAGACTGGTGGTAGGGGGGGGGGAGAAGGTCTTGGGAGGTGGGTCTCAGTATTGATTCTTGAACCACCCGAATGGCGTCTTCCTAGTCCTGGCCCTTCTCTAGGTCTACGCTCCTCCTCCTTCTTCGTCTTCTCATCCTTCTCCTCCTTCGTCTTCTTCTCCTCCTCCTTCATTCTTTTCTTCCTTCCCTCAAGTTCTCCCACTCACCCTTCTTGTCTCCTCTTTTTCAATTTTAACTCTCTCTCTCTCCCTCTTTTTCCTTCTCTCTCTCTCTTCGTCAACAATAGGCCTAAATAAGTTCATCGCCCTCTTTTCCACTTCCCCCCCCCCCCTTCCCTCCCCCCACCACCCCCGCATTCCCTTCCTGCTACTGCTGCTACTACAACTCTCTCTCTCTCTCTCTCTCTCTCTCTCTCTCTCTCTCTCTCTCCACCATTAGCCATCCCTTCCTTCCACCAGTAGCACCGTCACCACCTCGCTCCGACCACCAATGACTCTACCACCACCAGTTCCACCATCTTGCTTAGTACCAACAGTTTCACCATAACTACTTTGTTTTAACTATTATTACCACCACCACCACCAGACCTTCCACCACCACCAGACCTTCCATCACCACCAGACCAGACCATTCCATTACCTCCACCAGACCAGACTATTCCATCTCCACCACCAGACCCTCCACCACCACCACCACACCACCACCACCACCACTAGACCCTCCACCTCCATCACCAGACCCTCCACCTCCACCACCAGACCTTCCACCACCACCAGACCTTCCACCACCACCAGACCTTCCATCACCACCAGACCAGACCATTCCATTACCTCCACCAGACCCTCCACCACCACCACCACACCACCACCACCACTAGACCCTCCACCTCCATCACCAGACCCTCCACCTCCACCACCAGACCCTCCACCTCCTCCACCAGACCCTCCACCACCCAGACAGGCTCCACCTTGTCTGGTCAACATTTCATTTTCTAAAACATCTCCTCAGTTTTATTTCTGAAGGGCGTTTAGGACACGAAGCCTCCTGCGTGTGAAGTGTAGTGTAGACTATTGTATTATAAGTGTAGTGTAGACTATTGTATTATAAGTGTAGTGTAGACTATTGTATTATAAGTGTAGTGTAGTGTGGCTAAAGTGCAGCATAATGAATACCTTACCAAAAATAGCATTGAAATTACGGAGAGAGAGAGAGAGAGAGAGAGAGAGAGAGAGAGAGAGAACACATTATGGTCTGGAATATTAACTCTGCCTCATTGATGGTCACACTGTCTCTTGGGTAGGTCTAAATAAGCCCTGGACAGGTATGCAGAACATATAGGCCTACAAAAAATTAATCAAGAGATCGACCTAACAATGCTGTGAATGGAAAGTTTAACAGGTATGGGACAGGTGTTGTGGAGGGTGACAGGTATGGGACAGGTGTTGTGGAGGGTGACAGGTATGGGACAGGTGTTGTGGAGGGTGACAGGTATGAGACAGGTGTTGTGGAGGGTGACAGGTATGGGACAGGTGTTGTGGAGGGTGACAGGTATGGGACAGGTGTTGTGGAGGGTGACATGTATGGGACAGGTGTTGTGGAGGGTGACAGGTATGGGACAGGTGTTGTGGAGGGTGACAGGTATGGGACAGGTGTTGTGGAGGGTGACAGGTATGGGACAGGTGTTGTGGAGGGTGACAGGTATGGGACAGGTGTTGTGGAGGGTGACATGTATGGGACAGGTGTTGTGGAGGGTGACAGGTATGGGGCAGGTGTTGTGGAGGGTGACAGGTATGGGACAGGTGTTGTGGAGGGTGACAGGTATGAGACAGGTGTTGTGGAGGGTGACAGGTATGGGACAGGTGTTGTGGAGGGTGACAGGTATGGCACAGGTGTTGTGGAGGGTGACAGGTATGAGACAGGTGTTGTGGAGGGTGACAGGTATGGGACAGGTGTTGTGGAGGGTGACAGGTATGAGACAGGTGTTGTGGAGGGTGACAGGTATGAGACAGGTGTTGTGGAGGGTGACAGGTATGGGACAGGTGTTGTGGAGGGTGACAGGTGTTGAGGAGGGTGACATGTATGGGACAGGTGTTGTGGAGGGTGACAGGTTTGGGACAGGTGTTGCGGAGGGTGACAGGTATGGGACAGGTGTTGTGGAGGGTGACAGGTTTGGGGCAAGTGTTGCAGAGGGTGACAGGTATGAGACAGGTGTTGTGGAGGGTGACAGGTATGAGACAGGTGTTGTGGAGGGTGACAGGTTTGGGGCAAGTGTTGCGGAGGGTGACAGGCATGAGACAGGTGTTGCAGAGGGTGACAGGTATGAGACAAGTGTTGTGGAGGGTGACAGGTTTGGGGCAAGTGTTGCGGAGGGTGACAGGTATGAGACAAGTGTTGTGGAGGGTGACAGGTATGGGACAGGTGTTGCAGAGGGTGACAGGTATGAGACAAGTGTTGTGGAGGGTGACAGGTATGAGACAGGTGTCGCGGAGGGTGACAGGTATGAGACAAGTGTTGTGGAGGGTGACAGGTTTGGGGCAAGTGTTGCGGAGGGTGACAGGTATGAGACAGGTGTTGTGGAGGGTGACAGGTATGAGACAGGTGTTGTGGAGGGTGACAGGTATGAGACAGGTGTTGTGGAGGGTGACAGGTATGAGACAAGTGTTGTGGAGGGTGACAGTATGAGACAGGTGTTGTGGAGGGTGACAGTATGAGACAGGTGTTGTGGAGGGTGACAGGTATGAGACAGGTGTTGTGGAGGGTGACAGTATGAGACAGGTGTTGTGGAGGGTGACAGGTTTGGGGCAAGTGTTGCGGATCTCAGCTGACCACCTGGAAATATTAATTAGCGTCACGTAAAACTGCAGGTGTTTGATGAAGGCCAGGTGTAGAGGTTAGGTTATGGGTCACAACTTTATAATATCTCACAACTCAACAACAACATCTCACAACTCAACAGCAACATCTCACAACTCAACAACAACATCTCACAACTCAACAATATCATCTCACAACTCAACAACATCATCTCACAACTCAACAACATCATCTCACAACTCAACAACATCATCTCACAACTCAACAACAACAACAACATCTCACAACTCAACATCATCATCTCACAACTCAACAACAACATCTCACAACTCAACAACAGCATCTCACAACTCAACAACAACATCTCACAACTCAACAACATCTCACAACTCAACAACAACATCTCACAACTCAACAACAACAACATCTCACAACTCAACAACATCATCTCACAACTCAACAACATCATCTCACAACTCAACAACATCATCTCACAACTCAACAACAACAACAACATCTCACAACTCAACAACATCATCTCACAACTCAACAACAACATCTCACAACTCAACAACAGCATCTCACAACTCAACAACAACATCTCACAACTCAACAACATCATCTCACAACTCAACAACATCATCTCACAACTCAACAACATCATCTCACAACTCAACAACAACATCTC
>CAUDMG010001191.1:82500-97500 GCA_958450375.1 Homarus gammarus | reverse complement strand
GCCTCTGCTATTGTATGCTATTTGGGCATTATTGGTTACGAATGGATGGGTTTTCCTACTGCATAAGGGTATTACTGTGAAATTTGGGAGACTGGTTTGGATTTTCCTTTTTTTTTTTTTTACATTTATTTACCCTTTCTATTTCTCGTCTGGTGCTGTCGACCTGTAGTGCTCCTGATTTTCCTCGGTGTGTTGTTATTTGAGTGATGTCATCTGCATATATAATATCTTATATACAGGATATACTCATCCACCATCCCTCACCCCCCCCCCCCCCTCCATCCAGCCTGTAGTACTGTTGGGATGACATCATGATGATTGTTAGGGTCTTGTTTCAGGTTTTTAATATATTTTAGTGTCACTAAATATTCTACACACACACACACACACACACATACACATACACACACACACACACACACACACACACAGTTGTCATACCAATTTTGAACCATTGAAATGCCATGAAGATAAGTTTAAGATTACTACAGTAGCTGCGGGTACTTTTGCAAAATTACCGGCATGCATATTGTTAATTTTGTAAAATAACTTAAAAACAGACATCTTAAACTAACCTATCCTTGTGGTTAGGTTAGGATGGCTCGTGTAGTTAAGTGGTCCTGTTCGTGTTTTTGACTTTGGCTAGCCTGTTTGTAGGTTATTTTGCAAAATTACCAATATGCATGCCGTTAATTTTGCAGAATAGCCGATTTCGTAATTTTTTTTAACATATACCGATATATATAAATAAATATATATATCGTCTAGTTGTAGTGTAATGGAGGGAGAGAGGGTGTTAGTGGGTGAGGTGGACGACCTGGCGACTCCCAACAGCTGCTGCTTACCTTTAAAAGTGACTCGTTATGCATCATCATATTTATTCAGTCATTTGAAAGAGCTGAGCAAGAGAGGGAACCCCGGCATGAACTGGTGTAAGGAGGTGAATACTGAACACAGCATAATCGTCATGTATAATGAGTGGAGGAGCGTCACTTGCCACCAGACGACCCCGCTGACGGAGGAGGTGATGATGGTTTTGAGAGGATGTGTGTGTGTGTGTGTGTGTGTGTGTGTGTGTGTGTGTCTTAGCTACCTCCAACACCCTCCACTCAACACCCGTATAACTGTTCGGGGGAGTTACGCTGCTGCCCTGTGTGTGTGTGTGTCGCTGTCTCACCCTTGAACGCGTTTGAGAATATTACCAGCCGTGTGAATAACAATGAACGGCGCTGTATCCTTCCATCCATCCATCTCTCAGTTGGTATGCTGGTGTGTTGAGTACCGAGGACGTGGGACTCTCTCTCTCTCTCTCTCAGTGATGCTCCCCGAGTCTCTGAGAACCACTGGTGTCATATTCCAGAAAAGAATTGTTATCATTTGTCGGTGGTGAAAATCCGGTTGTTTGACGGGATGTCCGGCCACCGTCACGATTCCCAGATGACAAGGTTGCTGGCTGCTACCGGTGGTGTGTGGGGGTGGGTGTGGGTGTGGGGGGGGGGGGTCAGTCAGCAAGGAGACACACACACACACCCACACAACGATACATCCTTCCCTCAAGGTCTCTTACATCATATTATTGTTATTGTCGGTGATGAATTTATACACAGTTTTGTTTTTTGTATCTATTAAATCCCCAACAAAAAACAGAAAAACAAAACAAGACTATACAGAGGCGGAAACACACATACACACACACACACACAGCTGAACACTAACGTTTTATACCCTCGCCTCGTGTGGAACTAAGAGGAAGAGGAGGATGGTACAATATTGTTCCATTTTCGTCTTTTAATCTGTCCATCAAATGAATCGAGACAAATAAATAAGCTTTTAGGTTGTGGAGGGAGGGGGAGAGGGAGGGGATTATTACAAGTTGTTAAGTTTATACTCCTCTCGTGTGTGTGGGGGGGGGAGGGGGGGGTTCACTCACTCACTAAGTTCTTATTAAAGATGAGCTGCCTCTTTAACTGACTGGCCAGGTTAAAGAAGCTGCCCTGACGTCCCCAACACATCATCATCTCTCTCACACCTGAGGATCCTGGGAACACTTTCTTGAGATTTTGTTTATTTATTGTATATATATATATATATATATATATATATATATATATATATATATATATATATATATATATATTGATAAAATCACACGGGAAAAGGGAAACAACGGAGCACCTTAGCTTTCGTCTTTATTCAAGACATCTTCAGAGGCAACGAAAGCTAAGGTTCTCCGTTGTTTCCCTTTTCCCGTGTGATTTTATCAAGATTTATCTTATCCACGTTTTCATTGTGGATTTTCATAAAATATATATATATATATATATATATATATATATATATATATATATATATATATATCTATATATATATATATTGGTCTGTGTTAAGGACCAATAGCCTTCATAAATGGTCTAATGCAACACTTGAGTGAAAGAAGGACCATTAGCCTCCATAATGGTCCTAATTACCAGCGTTAAACAATAAAAACCAAAAGAAAAAAATAGCATTGATTCTCGTCATGAACGGGAGACCACAGGTGGGGCCTCGTTATACAGGTACCACGGTATTTTTTATGCTACTCAGGAACCTTCCTCCTCTCCTGCGGTCCGTTACCACACCTGGGGCCCCTCCTGATGCTACACCTGGGCCCCCTTCTTTTGCTACACCTGGGCTCCTTTCTGTTGCTACACCTGAGCCTCCTTCTGTTGTTACGCCTGGGCCCCCTTCTGTTGCTACACCTGGGCCCCCTTCTGTTGCTACACCTGGGGCCGTCCCGTTGCTACACTGGGGCCCCTCCTGTTGCTACACCTGGGCCCCCTCCTGTTGCTACACCTAGGCCCTCCCCGTTGTCATGGAAGAGGATGTATGTATGTATGTATGTATGCATGTATGTATGTATATATGTATGTACTGTAGGTGTGCAGGGATTGTTAAGTACAGATAGAGTGGGTTGAGTGAACGTGGGGACTTAAGGTGCATGGATAACACTTTGAGGATGCGTGGAGAACAGAACATGTGGGTGAGGATCCGTCTGAAAGGAGAGGCATAGGAGGGAGTGGCATCCTGATTCTAGGGGTCCTGGTGGAGGTGGTGAGGTAGAGGAGGAGGTGGTGGTGGTGGTGGCCTGTGGTAGGAGGAGGAGATGGTCGAGCCTGAGGTTGAAGGATGAGGTGGTACGAGTCTGAGGTAGGAGGAATAGGATGAGGGAGGTCGGAATTCTGGCAGTAGTAGCAGGCACCGAGTTTGTGTGTGTGTGTGTGTGTGTGGGCCAGGTTGATCGATATTGGTGAGCGGGGGAGGAGGAGGATGCCGCTCACCACCGTGTCACCAGGTCGGTGGTCTTCATGAGGTGTAGGTAGGAGGGCTTAGCACCAGGATTTTGAGAGGGAGGGGAGGGGGGGGGAGGGGGGTGTCCTCTTCACCAGCTAGTATCACCAACCTCGTGCAATTTCATCTTTCGGTCATTATAACTTATCATCATCAACAGTCATTAACGGTTATCAATCACCATCAATCACCATTATTATCAAATATTATCACCATCCATTGTACAGTGAATCGCCGCTATTATAAGTCGCGTACCAAACCTGCACCAAGGTCCTGATTTACTGCAGCGGAATGGGGAGGGGAGGGGGGTGGGTTACACGTGGGAGATTTACCTGGCGTTTACCTGGCTTCCGTCTCCAGTAACTCGTCTCACTCGTCAGAACTCTCTATCAGGGTCGGGGTCTGAGTGCGGTTTACCCTTGAGGCATTCAGATAACATAGTGGTGAGTAACAGCGGGAGTGGTGAGTAACAGCGGGAGTGGTGGGTCATGTGTGTGTTCCTCTTCCTGTTCCTCTTCTCTCTGTTTCTCCTCTTCTTCCTCTCTCTTCCTCCTCCTCTTTATTTCCCTCCCGTTCCTCTTCTTCATCTCCCTCCTCTTCCCTTTCCTCTCTCTCTTCCTGTTCCTCCTTCTCCCCCTCCTCCTGGCTGTAGACCCTCAGAGTTCTTTAAATTCACGTAATGTGTAATTAATTGGAATACCTGAATATTAACGTCGCTAACCTAACCTAACCTAACCACCCGTAACACCTAACTTAACACTAATCTAACACAAACCTAACACTACTTTAAGCTAACATTAACTTAACGTAATATCAATCAAACTTAATCTAACCCAACCTTTTTTTTTATCCAATCAAGCTTAATGAGAGAGAGAGAGAGAGAGAGAGAGAGAGAGAGAGAGAGAGAGAGTGTTTATAAGGTTTAAAAGGCTCGATCTGATTCCCCTGTTGTGGTGTGGTTATGGTGTTGTGATTGTTGATGTGGTGTTGTAGTTTTTGGTGTTGTGGTTGGTAGTGTTGTGATATTGATTGATTAAGAGTGTGGTGTTGATGTGGTTGGTAGTGTTGTGGTGGTGAGGGTGGTGTTGTGATATTCATGGTGGTGGTGTTGTGGTGTTGGTATTATGGTGATGGCGATGTTGTGGTTGGTGTTGTGATATTTGATGATGATGGTGGTGGTGTTGTGATGTTAATAGTGATGTTGTGGCACTTATTACTTATGGCCGTGCTGTTGTGGTGTTGTGTGTTGTGTTGATGTTGGTGATGATGTTGGGGCAGTAGTATGGTGGTGGTGATGATGTTGGGGCAATAGTATGGTGGTAGTGATGATGTTGGGGCAGGAGTATGGTGGTGGTGGTGATGATGTTGGGGCAGTAGTATGGTGGTGTTGATGGTGATAGTGATGTTGATAGTGGTATTGTGGTATTGATAGTGGTATAGTGACGGTGGTGTTGTATACATCAAAGACACGGGCGATATTTCCATTAGTATTCATATATTCACTAAGTATTATAATTAAAATCTATACAAGGCGCTACACTATACACGGGTCATTATCACTTTGAGGACCATGATATTAGGCTCCTGACACCTGATATCTGATACCTGACACCTGATACCTAACACTTACCACCCGACACTTGACATAACGAGAGTAAAGTCACTTATCCATATCCAATCTCAGGTTCCATAGAAGAAGGTGTTTGATAAAATGACACCTTTATCCTGATAGGGTTATGGTGGGTGTGGTGTGTATGGTATGGTGTTGATAGTGTAGAGTGATGCTCTTTAGGGTCTGTGACAGGTGTGGTTATGGTGATGTGGTGGGTATGGTGAATGTGTGGTTGTATAGTGGGTATGGTGGACATGGTAGTATGGTGGGGTATGGTGGACATGGTAGTATGGTGGGGTATGGTGGACATGGTAGGGCAGATGGGCGGATAAAGCTGGTTGCCTGTTGGGGTTGAGTATTGATTGCAGGGGCGTGCGGGAGTAGTCAAGCCAGTGTAGTGCCCCTCCCCTGCTGCCGCGCCTGCTACTACTACTGCTGCTGCTGCTGGTACTCCTCTTCTTCCTTCTGCTGATTACTGTTTTGTCTCTCTCTCTCTCTCATGCTGTTGTTGATGTTGTGTACAGGTGGTGGTGGTGGTGGTGGTACTGTATCAAAAGCTCTTTCTGTTTTGTACTCTTGTTTACTTTTAGCTTCCATTTGTTAAAGCTGAACCTTCCTCCTCCTCCTCCTCCTCCTGATGCTGTTATGTCATTGCTACTGCTGTTATGTCACTTCTGTTGCTGTACTACTGTTATGTCACTCTTGCTGCTGCTGTTGTCTTGTCACTCCTGCTGTTATGTCACTCATGCTGTTGCTGTCATGTCACTTCTGTTGCTGTACTGCTGTCATGTCATTCTTGTTGCTGCTGCTGTACTGCTGTCATGTCATTCCTGATGTTGCTGTCCTGTTGTCCTGGTGTGCTGTTCTTGTTTCTGTTATCGTTACAGCAGTTGGTGTTACAAATATTAATAGCAACAAACATTCAGACACTGTTGTTGTTGATGTTGGCACGGTTGTTGATGTTGGCACTTGTTGTTGATGTTGGCACTTGTTGTTGATGTTGGCACGGTTGTTGATGTTGGCACGGTTGTTGATGTTGGCACGGTTGTTGATGTTGGCACGGTTGTTGATGTTGGCACGGTTGTTGATGTTGGCACTTGTTGTTGATGTTGGCACTTGTTGTTGTTTATTGTTGTCAGTACCACCCTGTTCTGATCTTCACACTGTTGTTATTGATATCACTGTCAGAACTCTTCACTTGTGCCGTTGATTGATATTATACTGTTGTGTGTCACTGTTGGTATGCTACTGTTGGTTGTCTGTTGATGATACTGTTGGTGTAGGTGTGGATATTAGCGTCTCTCTCTCTCTCTCTCTCTCTCTCTCTCTCTCTCTCTCTCTCTCTCTCTCTCTCTCTCTCTCTCTCTCTCACACCATGATGGCGGATCTGGTAACCGCTGCTGCTGCCACTACTGCTTCGACGCCTGCCTCTGTTATTGCCTTTTACACACACACACACACACACACACCTGCCCTTCCTGCAGCTGTTGGAGGCACACCCACTCACCTTCTGCTGCGTCTGTTGGAGGGGCGGAGGCTGATGGCGTTGTGGTTGGTATGGTGGCGTTGTGGTTGGTATGGTGGTGTTGTGGTTGGTATGGTGTTGGTGTGGTTGGTATGGTGGCGTTGTGGTTGGTATGGTGGTGTTGTGGTTGTATGGTGGCGTTGTGGTTGGTGGTGGTGGAGATGTGGTAAAGGTGTGATTAGTGGTAGTGGTGGTGGTGGTACTGTGGTATTGGTGAATGGGAATGGTGGTGATTAGTGGTGATGATGATGCTAGTGGTGTGTGTGTGTGGTGATTGATACAACAATGGTCTTTGTGTGATTGATGGTAGTTGACCAATAGAGAATATCGTGAACCCAACTCAACCAACCAACCCAACCAACCAACCAACCCAACCAACCAACCAACCAACCAACCCACCAACCAACCAACCAACTCAACCAACCAACCAACCCAACCAACCAACCAACTCAACCAACCAACCAACCAACTCAACCAACCAACCAACTCAACCAACCAACTCAACCAACCAACTCAACCCAAAAAACAAACAAAAACACACAACACAAATAAACTATTCCATATACAAATAGAAATCGATAGGTTAGGTTAGGTTAGGATAGGAGAGGAGAGGATAGGTTTGGATAGGTTAGGTTAGGTGGACTTTGATATATTATACTCACCTGGTCTAGTTACAGAGGGATGACACCAAAGGGTTATATTTTATTTGTATGTTACCTGTTGATTAGTATTGAGGTAAAGGTGTACATTAGCACCTGGGGTAATTAGTTAGTTAAGTGTAGTTATTAGTGTGTTTGGCTATTAGTGTTGAGAGAGACAGAGAGAGAGAGAGAGAGACGAGGTTAGAATCACAGTGAGTGGAAATTATTATTATTATTATTATTATTATCATCATCATCATTATCATCATTAAACAGTATTAACGGTACTAAAATAACACACAAATAATTATGATGATATTGTTCTATTATTCACTATGACACTATAAGAAGGCAGGGTTGTATGTTATGGTGAAGCAGGTGGGAGACTTGACTGTATAGTGAACCGCCGCAGTGCAGAGGTGCATGGTGACGGTGGTGGTGACGACATGGTGCCTCTCTCTCTCTCTCTCTCTCTGATAAAAATGATCCTTTATCAGGGGATTTACTCCATTTTTTTACAACGATAAATAATAACGATAATATATTTTTTTTTATCTGATTAAATGGTTACGTGAGTGGCTGATAATGTAATGGGGTATTTTGTTACTAGCTATTATTATTATTACTATTATTATTGCTATTATTATTATTATTATTATTATTATTATTATTATTATTATTATTATTACTGTTATTGCTTTTATTATTGTTTTTATTGTTGTGAGAGAGAGAGAGAGAGAGAGAGAGAGAGAGAGAGAGAGAGAGAGAGAGAAAACATTACCACGGGCGTCTCACAGTGAGGTGTTAATTAATATTTGGGGAGGGGGGGGGGCACTAATGGTGATACACACAGGGGGCGAGGGGGAGCTGGGGGGGGGGTTAAGGGAAAGGGGAGGGGAGGGAAATATGGGAGGGAGAGAGGAGGAAATGGGGAGAGGCCAAGGGGGAGTTAATGGTGATAATGGTTGTCTTTATTGACGTTGTTATTATTATTATTAGTAGTAGTAGTAGTTACATCCATACGACCTCACCACTACCACCACTATCTCCATCCACACCACCATCATCCACACCACCATCATCCACACCACCATCATCCACACCACCATCATCCACACACCACCATCATCCACACCACCATCATCCCCACACCACCATCATCCACACATCACCATCATCTCCACCACCATCATCCACACCGCCATCATCTCCACCACCATCATCTCCACCACCACTACCACACCATCCCCACCACCATCTCTGTGGGAGGAGGTGGTAGGAGGGTAGGGACATGGTAGTAGTGGTCCATGGTCCCAGGATTGATGGCCCTCATGTACCTTAGAGCTGAAGGACCATTGAGAAGGGTGAGAAGGAAGAGGGGACCGAAGAAAAAGATGGGAGAGTTAGGGGAAGGAAGAGAGGATGGGGAGACGGGGAGGAAGAGGAGAGAAGGTTAGGAGAAGATGAGACAGAGAGAGAGAGATGGTGAGAGAGAGAGGTGTGTGTGTGTGTGTGTGTGTGTGTGTGTGTGTGGGTGGTATTGAGTGTAGGGGGGGGGGGCGGTGGTGGTGTGGTGAGTGTGGACTTGGTAAGCTGGAGGTAGGGAGGGAGGAGAGGATAAGCGCGAGGGGAAAGAGGGAGAGAGATAGAGGTAGTGGGTGGTGGCGTAGAGAGAGAGAGAGAGAGAGAGAGAGAGAGAGAGAGAGAGGATGTGGGACGCGGAAAGGGAAATACGATAGCGGTAGGGATAGTTGAAATGGCGAGGGGACGGAGGGCGGAGATGTGATAACATGCCACACAACAACGGTGGAGGAGGGAGAGAGGGCTGGTGGGGGGAGGGGGAGAGGGCTGGTGGTGGAGGGAGAGAGGGCTGGTGGGGGGAGGGAGAGAGGGCTGGTGGGGGAGGGGGAGAGGGCTGGTGGGGGGAAGGAGAGAGGGCTGGTGGGGGAGGGGGAGAGGGCTGGTGGGGGGAAGGAGAGAGGGCTGGGGGTGGAGGAGGGACAGGGCTGGTGGGGGGAGGGAGAGAGGGCTGGTGGTGGAGGGAGAGAGGGCTGGTGGGGGGAGGGAGAGAGGGCTGGTGGGGGAGGGGGAGAGGGCTGGTGGGGGGAGGGAGAGAGGGCTGGGGGTGGAGGGAGACAGGGCTTGGGGTGGAGGGGGACAGGGCTTGGGGTGGAGGGGGAGAGGGCTGGGGGTGGAGGGAGAGAGGGCTGGTGGGGGGAGGGAGAGAGGGCTGGGGGTGGAGGAGGGACAGGGCTGGGGGTGGAGAGAGAGAGAGAGAGAGAGGCTGAGGGAGGAAATTACCACGACTGAAAAACGGTGTTGGGGGTGGATGGTAGAGATGGAGGTGGTGAGAGTGACAATATAGATGATGGGAATGACAGTAGGAGGGAAGGGAGGGGACAGTACACCAGAGAGAGAGGACAGCCGGCATAAGTGATGATAGCTGGAAGTACAGTGGAGGATTATAAGGGGAGGTACAGAGTAGAAGTGGATAAGTGGAGGGATGAGGATGTGTGTGTGTGTGTGTGTGTGTGTGTGTGTGTGTGTGTGTGTGTGTGTGTTACTGAAGCACCACGTCCCCTACTGATGTCCTGGAGCTCTACCCATCTACAGTAGGTACTTCCCTCCCTCCCTCCCTCCCTCCCTCCCTCCCTCCATCGCTCACCTCACTCACTCCCTCCCTCCATCGCTCACCTCACTCACTCCCTCCCTCCATCGCTCACCTCACTCACTCCCTCACTCCCTCCCTCCATCGCTCACCTCACTCACTCCCTCTAGTTCCTACCTCCACACTCCTCACCATCATGGTAGGGGAGGGGGAGAAGTTGGTCTTGGTACTGCTGTTGTGTCTGACCTACTAGTACTGTGGTGGTAGGTGGTACTGTGGTGGTGGTGTGGGGTTGGTGGTACGGTGGTGGAGGTGTGTGGTAGGTGGTACTGTGGTGGAGGTGGTACTGTAGTGGAGGTGTGTGGTAGGTGATACTGTGGTGGTGGTGTGTGATTTTTTGGTACTGTGGTGGAGGTGTGTAGTAGGTGGTACTGTGGTAGTGGTGTGTAGTAGGTGGTACTGTGGTGGTGGTGTGGTGTAGGTGGTACTGTAGTGGAGGTGTGTGGTAGGTGGTACTGTGGTGGAGGTAGGTGGTACTGTGGTGGTGGTGCGTGGTAGGTGGTACTGTGGTGGAGGTGTGTGGTAGGTGGTACTGTGGTGGTGGTGTGTGGTTGGTGGTACTGTGGTGGAGGCTTGTAGTAGGTGGTACTGTGGTGGTGGCGTGTGGTACGGTGGTGGAGGTGTGTGGTAGAGAACCCTTGTGTACGCGGCCTCTGACCTTTCATTTGTACTGTACTCTGTCCAGGTTATATATACAGTACGGTATATATATATCGTGTTAAGTGTTTCAAGAGTTAAGCTGCAAGCCGATGATAGTGGTGACAGTCTTCTACCTGCTTGAGACTCTGGAGTGCTTGATTGAGACTTTGAAATGTTGGAACGGGCCTCAGACACTTCTCCTGTATCCACTGATGTATCTCATTTACACTTGATACAGTATCGAACAGGAGTGTCAAGGTACTTTTGCGCTTGACTGTACAACTTTGGTATTATTATTATTATTAAGTCGACTATTCAACTAGTTATCATGTCTTAATGGGGTTTCCGGTAAACAGAAATACACAAGTGGTGGTGAAAACGTAGAACCGTTAGGGGCGGGGCGGGGCGGGGCGGGGCGGGTGCGATGTGTATTAGACAAGATGATAAAATTTGCTTCCTGGAATATTGGGGCGGGGGGGGGGGGGGAGGCCAAGAAATACCTGGTTTCCGCCAGCGCGTGCATCCGGGAGTAGTGTGCACGATAATTCACATAAATACTAGTGGAGATTTTTAACCAAACGTACGTGTGTGTGTGTGTGTGTGTGTGTGTGTGTGTGTGTGTGTGTGTGTGTGTGTGTGTGTGTGATTCGATTTTTTGGTTAGGTTGAGTAACAAAACCAACCTGGAATCTTCTGTTTTTTTATACCGGATGATATACCATCGGTGGTGTAGGTGAACAGTGAGTGCAGGGCATGCAATGGGTGGTGTAGATGGGGTGTATACAGTGGGTGGTGTAGGTGGAGTGTTTACAGTGGGTGGTGTAGGTGGGGTGTATACAGTGGGTGGTGTAGGTGGGGTGCATACAGTGGGTGGTGTAGGTGGGCTGCATACAGTGGGTGGTTTAGGGGGGGTGCATACAGTGGGTGGTGTAGGTGGGGTGCATACAGTGGGTGGTGTAGATGGGGTGTATACAGTGGGTGGTGTAGGTGGAGTGTTTACAGTGGGTGGTGTAGATGGGGTGTATACAGTGGGTGGTGTAGGTGGGGTGCATACAGTGGGTGGTGTAGGTGGGCTGCATACAGTGGGTGGTTTAGGGGGGGTGCATACAGTGGGTGGTGTAGGTGGGGTGCATACAGTGGGTGGTGTAGGTGGGCTGCATACAGTGGGTGGTGTAGGTGGGGTGCATACAGTGGGTGGTGTAGGTGGGCTGCATACAGTGGGTGGTGTAGGTGGGGTGCATACAGTGGGTGGTGTAGGTGGGGTGCATACAGTGGGTGGTGTAGGTGGGCTGCATACAGTGGGTGGTGTAGGTGGGGTGCATACAGTGGGTGGTGTAGGTGTGGTGCATACAGTGGGTGGTGTAGGTGGGCTGCATACAGTGGGTGGTGTAGGTGGGCTGCATACAGTGGGTGGTGTAGGTGGGGTGCATACAGTGGGTGGTGTAGGTGGGCTGCATACAGTGGGTGGTGTAGGTGGGGTGCATACAGTGGGTGGTGTAGGTGGGGTGCATACAGTGGGTGGTGTAGGTGGGCTGCATACAGTGGGTGGTGTAGATGGGGTGTATACAGTGGGTGGTGTAGGTGGGGTGCATACAGTGGGTGGTGTAGGTGGGGGTGTATACAGTGGGTGGTGTAGGTGGGGTGCATGCAATGGGTGGTGTAGATGGGGTGTATACAGTGGGTGGGGTAGGTGGGGTGCATACAGTGGGTGGTGTTAGGTGGGGTGTATACAGTGGGTGGTGTAGGTGGAGTGCATACAGTGGGTGGTGTAGATGGAGGTGTATACAGTGGGTGGTGTAGGTGGGGTGTATACAGTGGGTGGGGTAAGCACCTTAGGGCGGGGATCTGGCCACAAGGTTTACTGTGTATTATTGATGACAGTAGCAACGGCCCGCAAAGACCACACTGAATGTTGTAGTAGCCATGAATACCAACCGTAGTTACCGTACCAGCTGGAGGGGGGGGGGGGGGGTAGTTGGTTGGTGTACGGTGGTGAACCAGCTGCAATGTTGGAGGTGACGATGATAACTTGGTGGTAGTGACTGTTGGTGATGGTGGTGGTGACTGTTGGAGGTGTGACAGGTTGTGGTGAAGATGTGGTGGTGGTAACAGGTACAGCATGGAGAGATTAACGTTAAGGGTTCATTTCACGGGAGTTCAAAGGTACCGTGATACATTGTTTTGAACTCTACTTATGAATGTGTGTATAGAAGATGTTTCTCACCCGTCTATACTATGTTACCTGTATACCTCTAAATTGAACCTTACAATCCTCTGTCATGGTAATTGAACTATACTGTCAGCTTCCGTAACTACTGTCAGCATCTGGGAGGACGTTGACTTGAGGTAGTTAAGAGTTAATGGGTGTTTGAGAAGTCGTGTAGCAAGATTAAACAGGTGTGTGTGTGTGTGTGTGTGTGTGTGTGTGTGTGTGTGAGCAGGTCATAGTGTAAGTAAGAGTTATTTACCATTTGAATTAGGTACACTGGGCCTTCACCCTGTGTGTTATGTAGCCTCCTGCCATCCCTCCCCCCTGCCCTCCCTCCCTCCCCCCTGCCATCCCTCCCTCCCTCCCGCCATCCCTCCCTCCCTCCCTCGTACCGTCCCTCGCCCTTCCCTGGTCACCTTTTTCCCAGCCTTCCCGCCCAACCCTCCCCTCACCCTGCCTCCTCTCCCTTCTCTTCCTTCTCCCTCTCCTCACCTGTCCCTGTATCTTCCCCATCCCTCCATCCCTCCCCTCTCCTGTCCTCTTTCTTTCTCTCTCTCTCTCTCTCTCTCTCTCTCTCTCTCTCTCTCTCTCTCTCTCTCTCTCTCTCTCTCTCTCTCTCTCTCTCTCTCTCTCTCCTCCCTTACCTTTACATCCTCGTACCACCACCCCATCCCTCCCTCCCCCCCCCACCTTCCCTCTTCTCCCTCCCTACCTCGCCTCCCACCCTGGACCTTCTGCATCCTCCCCTTTATTCCATGGGCACTCCCTCCCCCTCGGCCCCCTCCCCCTTCCGGGTACAATAAAGCAAAAACCGTGGATTGTGTGTGAGAGTGATGCACCGTGTACGGGCAGGTGTGCTATTCCCCTCAGTTCACTGCCTGCCTCACTCACTCTGCGTTATCTCTAGATGGCATACCTTACCTCTCTCTCTCTCTCTCTCTCTCTCTCTCTCTCTCTCTCTCTCTCTCTCTCTCTCTCTCTCTCTCTCTCCATGCCAAGACAATTTTATTTACCTCTTGTGGCTGTCAGGTGCTGTCATTTTGTCATGTGGTGGTCTGGTGCTGGCATTGTGTCTTGTGGCTGTCAGGAGCTGTACTGCTGTCATTTTGTCATGTGGCTGTCTGGTGCTGTCTTGTGGCTGTCAGGTGCTGTCTTGTGGCTGTCAGGTGCTGTCTTGTGGCTGTCAGGTGCTGTCAGGCTACCCAAATTTAAATTCCTTCATTTGTCTTTGTCTGTCCATCTATCTATATGCCTACCTATCTAAACTCCTTCCTTCCTTCCTTCCTTCCCTCCCTCCCTCCCTCCCTCCCTCAACACGTCACGGCACTGAGGGAGGAGGACCAGTTAGGAATGAAGGAGTTAAGAGTCGACATGAACGTTACCTGAGTGTGGCGCCTAATTACAGGTGTGCCAGAATACACCTGTGTAGCGGGAACCGATTCATATGTGAACTGTCAATATATGTACGCCATGTAAGGCTGGAAACACGCCCTATAATTATAATAAGGGGGTGATTATATAGCTGTGTTTGTCTATAATTAGGAAACGATTACATTCGAGTGTTATATAAGGGTGATAATATACCGGGAAGGATTAAGGAGGGAAAACTAATTCATCTTTCAGGAATGATAAAAAAGAATAAATAATAAAAGAGATAAGATTGTAAGTGTGGGTGTGAGGAGGAGGAGGAGGAGAGAGAGACACGAGGGTGGCAGTGAAGCAGCAGCGCCGCCGGTGGGGACAAGTGGGAGGCGCTACCAGACGCACACCACGACGCCCTCCCTCCCCCCGTCCCTCACGTAACAACCTCGTCCTCTTAACATGCGGAAAACCAAGGTTACGAAGTCCCCCCTGACGGAAATCGACGGGAGTGACGGAAGCATAGAAAGAAAAAAACTCGGATGTAGAAAGGGAGAGAACATAGAGAGCAGAGGTAAGGAGGAGAGGAGGCGTGTGAAGTCTTGGAAACAGCAGCGAGGAGAAGGCGGAGGCGGCGGGCCGGGGGGGAAGAAGCGTGGCCCTAGGCCCGAGAGGACGTGGAGGCAGACGGCGGCCACCGGGAGAGAACTAGTGACAGGTGGGACCAGTCACCCACCTGCGAGATCGATCAAGAAAACGACGGGTCGTCTGGACAAGCAGAGGCCGCGTGGCATTGAAAAGCAGCAGACAGTTAGCAAGTCTGGCAAGGATGTTGACGAGGCTAAACCATGGCCAGACGCCGCTGCTGACACCCGCCACACACGACCCACCGCCACCAACAAGAGGAAATCTCCCGAGAAATGGCTTCAGTCTCGGCCAAAACGGACTCGTCCCTCGGAAGCATCCACCAAACGGGTTTACTCACAGATTGACACACCGCAAACATGTCACAAAGTCGATC